>JAVYIG010003289.1:0-203214 GCA_035222895.1 Strongylocentrotus droebachiensis
TGACACTTTCGTGAAATAGGAAAACCACCATTCCGCGTTCGCTCTAGACCTCTAACTGTTAGATCTGATCCGATCAGCATGCACAGGAGCGCTGCCTTGCAGTTGCATCACACGCATTTGTTCCAGGCTTCCCACCACCCCATAAACGCTACACATACAGTACTTGTGCATGCGGACGAACGAGTGGTTTCCAAAATCGATGTAGCTGTATCCACAGAAAATTACCACCTGGTAAGTATGGGGATATCTTTCTTAAAACTGTACATCATGTATTTACCGGTAATGTTATCTTTAATTACCAGAGAATCTGCAAGAAGGCTCTTGACTTGAGTGTAGATCTATATGGGCTTCCAATTCCATGCAACTCCAGTATTTATTCATCCTCCTCATATCTTGTTATAACTTGGTAACTTGGTGTCTTTGCTATGCCTTGTATATCTAGACAGAAATAACCGTCTGATATGGGTCATTTCTTTGCTTTGCCTAGACCGAAAGCTTCAGTCTCTATAATCGTCGGTTGTTCCACTGAGACTACGTCTGGCTCCACTAGACCTCCGGTTATAGAGACTGAACGACCGCCTATAACATCCTATGTTGAAGATATCACGGCTAGATTTTAGCCGTTAGGCCCCTCCCACAAACATGACAAACTTGCCATGGCCGTATTGTTATGGCTTATGCACCCCAAAATCCCCCAAAATGTCATTTTACCTCGTGCATATCCAATTTTAAATTAAGCCTAGGCTATAATACATCGGTTCCACTTACTAACTTGATTGAAATAATCCGTTTAATGGTCCCTTTTGTTTTAAGGAAATTATGGGTCAAAATCGACATCCATGTTGAAAATCTTGCAAGCCGTGTTAAACTCTCGCTGCCGTCAATCTCTCGCTGCCGTCAATCTCATCCCTTCTAGTCTACGCCGAAGGCAAAATGATTATGAAGGAAAAACTGTGATAACGCCATTACGAACGTGTAGATGGCGCACGAAATCTAGTATGCATGAAATCTAGGTCTTGAATGCGAAGTGTGAGAAAACACCCCCAAACTTACAATCCCCAAACTTACAATCCCCAAACTTACAATCCCCTAATTCTGTGTAAAAAGTTAGATTAAATTATGTTGATATGCACCATGAAAAAAAAGGTCAGATTAGGGTTCTAAAAATGTCTAATGACAAGGAATTATAAGGAAGAAATTTCGGTAACCGATGTTTGCTTCGTCGATGCCCTGAGTAGAGCATGTGTATCATTAAAAGCACTGAAGTGAGGAGGTCACATGAGTAGAAGGCGTTATCTTGTTTAGCTTACCGAAGTGTGCCTTTAACACTGCAAAATATCAGTTAACATCCAGCAGGCGTTTAAAAAAAACATTCTCCAGAGTAGGATTTCTTTTTTTTGATTATTTTTTTTGTGTCGAAATACCGGAATGTGAGAAAAATTGATGATTTTTGGTTACAGTGTAAATGCACTGAGCTAATGTTTAGGTTTCTACCAAGTATATACTAGTCTTATTTAACCCTTGTCTCCATTGATCTCTGCGAGAGAGAGTACTGAGAACAAGTCTAAGCTATTCATTTTCATGTGTCAAGTCAACTTGCTTTGCAACTAATCAGATTAGGTTTACTTCAATATCATACCTTATAATTGAAAGGGTTTGAGATAATTGAAGAAAAAATGGACGGCATTGATTTTTTATCATAAACAGCCTGTGTAACAATGATAACAAAAATTTAACAAAAAAAATTAAATCAGGGTGAACTTAATACATAAAAAGCATTCGCTGATGCCAGCACGTACACAAAAGAAATGCACTCATGCAAAGCCAGAGAGTTCAATGAGAATCCCTATAGGGGGTACTCCAAATGAGTAATAGAGATACCCCCAGAAAGGAGGGAAACAATTTGTCATTAGGGACTTTTAGATTTGCATGTTGACATAGTGGACTGCTATGTGTGACGTCCTTTTAAGGCACTGGCGGTATAAAAGGATGTCACAAGTAGCAGTCTACTACATGTATGTCAATGTGCAAATCTAAAAGTCCCTATTGGCTGGAGAAGCAGGACACCTTTGCACCACATAATTCCTATTTGTTTACAACATATAAAATTCCAATTTACAACATAATGAAGAATATAATAACTATTGGAAAAATTGCAGATAAAAAACTGGCAGTCAGATTTGACGAAATTGAATAAGATTGTGACCAATAACCACAATAGCAGATACTCGATTACAACTGTGGCTGCAGCGAGGTGGATATCAAATAAACAAGTCTAAACAAAGGCTTCTACGGGAATCAGTAGCCCTAATGCGGTGGTCACAACCCGCCGTACTTGCAAGTGCGTGCTGTCTACGTGCAAAAATGTGGACAAACTTTGTGTATCCGTACGTGGTGAGACCGCCTCCGAATGGATTCGGGAGCACACAGACACACTGTAGCACTTTAAGTGCACGAGGAACTTTCGCTGCGTTCGGGCTGCGGTTCAGGCTACCGATTCACCCCCAGTACGTGTGACGTGCGTTGCCGGTACTCCCTCCCTGCTTTTGCCACTCCCTCCCTATGTTTTCAGAAAAACGTGACGGCCATGGCCTCCCCAGAAACCGTACGGACTAAAAACACGCACGGTGGGTTGTGACCAACGCTTTAATGATTTGAGTAACCATTTAATTTCGTTTCATTCCGTTTCATTCCGTGAAAACTGTGGATAAATCACAGATAAAGAATCATAAATACAAGTACATCATAGCATCGTCAATATAGCAATAACACAGTCTCTTTGAGAAACTCATCTTCATAACCTGTTAACATAATCCCAGTCACTATTCTAGTCCATCTGCATTATGGCTTTACATAAAGACAAACTCACAATACAAGTGTCTTAACTAGACTTCATATAGCTTGTTTAAAAAGTGAACCAGACAATACTAAATTCCAAATCTCTACTTAGTGCTTCAGCACTCTCATAATATATCTTCAAATTATTAGTGAATAGCAATAGATGGCGCTATACTAGGCACCTTGCCTGAGGAAGTGCTATAACAAATATATGTATTCATGTCATGCATTGTATTTACAATTGCACTGTCACAACAACAACAAACATGTCTTTGTTCTCATTCAGCTATTCAATTCATTCCTACGCTAGCCTACAACTGCATATTCGCATACCCGGAATGCCATTAAATTTGAGGGGATTCCCCATGAGGTAATTTTAAGATCGCGCGCACCCTCATGATACATATGTAGGACGTGGCAATGGTCGGCCATCATAGATTATGTTATAGACAAATAAAGTAGTGGCATTAAACAATCCCAATGTCGCAGTCATTGCGTCGTATTTTCAGCTAATTTCTCCCTATTGACAAGGAATTTTGATTTTCATCATAATAATAATAGCTAGTTCTTATATAGCGCTTTTCAGGACCGAAGGCCCTCTCAAAGCGTTTTACAGATATATATATTATTACCCGGTCATCGTATTCAGGCTTACCCGCACACAATGTATGCACATTATCCACTCCCTGGGGAGCATTCCAGCCAGGCATCATTTTTACAAGCACAATGCTAATCTAAGCACATTAATTTTCGCATCCTACCGGGTACTCATTTAACACCTGGGTGGAGAGTGGCAAATGTAGATCAATGTCTTGCCAAAGGACACTAGTGCCGCGGTGGGACTTGAACAGTCCGGTGACTTATCCACTCGTCCACAAGCTGCCAAGGTTGTACACAGAAACTACACTTTCGTGAAATAGGAAACCATCATTCGCTCCAATCCGATCCGCGCAGTAGCACTTCATAAGTTTATTGCATCACACGATTTGTTTCCTTCTTCCCAACATCTCATAGTATAGACGATATACACACAAGCTTGTGGGCGTTTGGAGATATTATGCTCATGTGACCTAGCTATGACACGTTGACGTCATACGACTCCAGTGGCTAATTACGAACTAGCTTATTAAAGGCATCGTTTAACAATGTTAAATCTGAGATACATTGTGTTAAAAAAATTGCGCATCAAAATGATCACGAAGTGCCTCTAAAAAGTAAATATCTTTGGGTGACCGGTTTTACCATACCGACTCATTTTCCCCAATGGACTGTAGTGTTATGAAAACCGTTAGGAAAACACCAAATTAAATTTCGATTTCCACTCATAAATATCTTGATAATCAGACAGGCGATCGGCTTGTAAAAGTCATGGTGTTACTGACTGACCTAAAGGTTTATGATTATCAATGCAGCATGAGCTAAATCCAGGATTTCGTTTCAGAATCTGAGACAAAGTTACCCAATCCCTTTAAGATTATAGAGATTTTGATTTATTTTATATCCATTTATAAGCACTTCCATCAAATTGAAGTATTGTCTTCTATATGATACATATAAACCTCATAACTCTACCGTAAGTATACGGTCACCCAGGGGTCATTTTGTGAGCGTTTGCAGTACCATACACCCCACGGCTGCCACGCCTAGCATATTGGCAAAACGGCACTCAAGTCGCTTGCCACTGCACTACGGAAGTAATGTCAGCAGCATTCGGATATGTCAGGCCAGGCCCACCCCTGCAAGTCAAGAGCACACCGTACTGTATTGCCACTTTTTGTTTAAATATACATGTAGTATGGCATATTAGTGTCAGATTTGTGTCATGTTTGTGTAAATATTATTTGATTATGTTTGAACCATAAACATCTGATGAGAGCGTAACCATTTTTCTTTTTCTTTTTGAATCATGACATGTTACATTGTAACTCAGATTCTATAATTCCCACTGAGGTATGGCACGACAAGCACCAAAATGCACCATTATTATAAGTAAATAAATGCAATATCTCCCTTACCGTGGGAGCCTGGGAGGGGAATACCCCCTCCCAAACCATCCTCCTCTGGCTCTGTCCCATCCCTTGGTCGCTTTGTTCCCTTGTGACTCGGTCTTGACTGTATATTGCTGAATCATACATGTATTTATTTGGCATATGGTTTATGTTGGAACTGTGTACGACATTACGTACAATAACATTTTTGTTTGTGTGTGTGTGTGTGTCAACCAAAAAATTACTTTTTTTTTTACGAGGGCTCTTTTTCAGATTTTCCCTTAAAAAAATAGCCCCCTTAATTATTTTGCGGTGGCTATTTTGGAGCTCAGGGGGGCTTTTTTTTTAAAGGTTGTATTTTTTTTAAACACAGTTTTACCTAATTAAATTCCAAGCAAAGGCAAATCTAGATACAATTGTAGCGTACATATGTCATGTAGAGTATTGCAGACATTCAGATACCCATGATTTATTCACTTTGTGTTAAACGTGTGGCTTTATGATTTACATATACATGTAACTAAAACTTGTCAAAAGGAGTGTTTTGTTTAACTGTTCTTTTTTCATATCCTAAGAAAATATTATCACTGACACGCAGGCTAGTAATTTTCTTTTTTGATGGGGGCTACTTTTCCCCATTGCTTAAAAAAAAACCAAGGGGCTAGATCTACTTTAAGAAAAGTGGGAGCTACTTTCTTAAAGCCATATTGTAAGCTGTAACAATAAGTTGTGTTTTTCCTTAGCCATCATACTACTAGCAACCAAATTGGTAGATAATATGTTATTTAGTCTTTTTTTCTGTCCCAAATTTAATTGTTATCATGGACAATGCAATGCAATTAAAAAAAAAAGTAGACTAACTCCCTTTAAAATTGTGTTATTTATAACATTTATAACCATTAAATGTGAGTAAATAGTGTTACTGTTGTCCAACTTACCGATGTATTTGTTATGCCGAAACATGCAAAATCATGGCCTTATTTTTTTTTTTTAGACTCTAATTCCCGGCCAAGCCAAAGCTAGTTTCATTTCGTAGACAGAAATTGATGCCATGACTCATGACAACAATGGGCCTGGCATCGATCGTATATAAATAATTTAATTTAATAAAACAGTTGTAAGACAAATTCTGAGGAATAGGAACATCCTTTATATATATATTTACGGGTTTTTTATAACAAAATTCAATTTCTGTCTACGAAACTTGCTTTATACCGATTTTACAGGAAAAAATCCGGCATTGATTTTGCCCGTTTCGTTCTAACAAATATATCGGTATGTGGGACAACAGTAAAAATATACTCGCATTTAATGGTTTTAACTTGTAAATAACACAATTTTAGACGGAATAACATTTTTTTAAATGGGATTGCATTGTCCATGATAAAAATTAGGGCCAGAAAAAAGACAAAATAAACATATTACGTACCAATTTGGTCGCTAGCAGTTCAGCTCTCGTCACTCGCAAATACTTATTTGCTTCATACGAGGAGCGTGCGGGCGCGCGCTGGAGCTGGAGCTGAGCTAGCCTATAATCTAGGCGGAGTGCCGAGATTTTTTCTTTGCTGCTAGACTAACCCTAAGCAGAACGTCTGATACGGCGAGACTACGAACCGTGAGCCGCGCACCGCCTATACTCACTGGTCTAGCTTTAGTCGTTGTTTTTTTTATTATCGACCATGAATCCATGGCAGTTTTTCGTACGAAAACTGCCACGGATTCAAGGTCGATAATAAAAAAACAATGACTAACGCTAGACCAGTGATTATAGGCGGTGAGCCGCTTCGCGACTCACGGTTCGTAGTCTCGCCGTATCAGACGTTCTGCTTAGGGTTAGTCTAGCAGCAAAGAAAAAAGCTCGGCACTCCGCCTAGATTATAGGCTAGAGCTGAGCTAGTACTTTTCTGTGTATTGTGAACATGTGCGAACTGCGTATGCATTCATGCTGTGCACGAAACTACTGTGTATTTCCATTGGGGCCGGGAGCTTAGGCGCAGGCGGATACCGCTGTAGATCTAGCTACAGTAGGTACGACCGCCGATCTGCTGCAACTCCCAAACTTTTAAAATGTTGATGGAAGTTTCTAGTTTTGGAGTTGGTAGTTGGAACGGAGATTTCACTCAGACACATCAATAAATTGATTTATTAATTCCTAGGGAATATCAATTTATGGCGGGGGCGATTTTTCAAGATATATTGATTTTTTCGCCCGTCGCCACCGTGTATTTTTTTCGTTGGTGTGTGTGTTGGGGTGCATATTAGTTTGTCAATTATTTGTTTTCTTCATGAAAAATATATTCAAAATTTCTGGTGGATCAAATCCCAAACGCTTACCCAGATACAATTAATCTTTTAAAGCTCAAATTTCCTCAATAGGTATGCATCAGATTGCACAATTTGAAGTTAAAAAATGCGAAAGCTCCCACACTTTCATTTTTTGTTTCAACTTTCACTATTCTCCTTGATTTTTCTGCTTACTGTAAGAGTAGGGTGTAAATACAAAGAAATACTAATAGTGTATAATGGGAGTTAACATAGAGACCGTAGTGATATCAGATGCTGTGAATTGTAAGAATTTACATATTTCAACAATGAAAACAAACACATTGCACTACATCACGGAGGGGGTGGGGGGAGGGGGAGGGGGATGCTCCCCAAGAATTCCTTTGTATTTACACCCTACCATATACACAATGAAAATAATCTCAATATGATATTTTATTACCGGTAGCTTTATTTCATAAATCCTTTAAATGTGTATTTTGTCTCTCTGCAGCACAAATGGAGACACCCATCCCACCCCCCCCCCCCCTTCCCTTCCTGGATATAAGCTAGATCTTCACATTTCATCCCCTTTTATCTTTGAATAAGATTCAGTATTAAATCGCAAAAGAGTCAAGTCAGGAGGCAAATATTTGGATAAGGGGCGAAAAAGTGTAAACAGTGAACCATTTTATGTACATTGTACATCCACGTACATGTACATGTATGTCACTATTCACTAATATGAGTAATTTACTCATTGTAAATAGTCATTTATTGTTTTACTCTTGACACTAAATTTACTTATAACTATCTTTTAATTTTATATTATATCGCTGTAGAACATGTATTTTAACTCATGTCATGTTTATATTAATGATCTTTTGTTTCAATGTTTTCAATGGTGGTGAATAAATAAATTCAATTCAATTTAATTCACTTCAATTTGTATAATTAACTGCATCAATCCCCATTTTTTGTCAATTACAGGATGTCTTGCTGGGGTTATAATTCATGTGCCTTTCCAGCGGACTGAGTTTCTGTCAAATGAGAAGAACATCTTGCACCATGGATGGATTCTGCCTTCTCCGTCTGCTCATGATCCTCCTGGTGAGATCTGGTGATGTTGAAACCAACCCTGGACCAGACAGGTCAGTATATATATATGTGTAGCTTATTTCCAGTTCTTTATTGCAACAGTAATGAGCAGTAGGGATATTAAAGTACTTTTCTTATCATTAAGCATAACACCACATTCGTGCATGCCAATTTTTCTTCCACATTAAAGTGCACTGCTTAATGAGGTATAAGTCTTGTGTCTGTATGCTTCAATATACCTCTAAATAAGTTGTATCAGTACATAGCTTCATGAAATCAGGATATGCTCATGAAGCTGCATCTACTGACAGTGCTCAGCTGTAGGAGCTAGTGTACATATTTGTAGGCTGGGGTAGTTTATTCTTCCATGTAGTTGTACAGTCTGTTTTGCCCAAAAGCTCATCAAGAACTGAACTAAACTTACAAAGTATGAAGAAAGGTGCTTTTAATGAATTATACAGTAGGGGTTACAACACAATAAGAGACACTTAAGGCCCCTCTAAAGTGTTGGGAGCCCCAAGAATTTGATGGCAAAATTTCACTTAAATAGTATCATAATGTGAAAAGGGATGTCATTTTAAACACATTTTTGCAGGATTTTAAAAACAAATGTGTTGATGTCAAATATTGATGAAAGAATACAAAATCTAGGTTTTTTGCGTACAACAGAAAACCTAAATTATGTATTTTTTTAAAATCAATATTTGTCTTCAAACACATTTTTGGGGGAAAATCTTTACAATTTAAGTGAAATTTTGCCTCCAAATAGTGGCGAATTTGGGGCTCCCAACACTTAAGAAGGGCTTTAAGAGATACTTAAGAGATGCTTGATAAACTCTTGTTTTTAATTACAGGATTGTCAGTGAAAAGGAATTCTTAAAGCTGTCCAAGCAAATTGAACCTAGCTACTACAAAGAGGTTGGCATTAACCTGGACATCTCCATTGCAGAGCTTGGTCAAATCGAGAAAGAGAGCCAAAATACCAGTGATGCATTGATGACAGTCTTCACGAGATGGAGAGAAAAACAGCCTCCAGGCACAGACATCAGGGCTCTTCTTGCAGAGGAATTAGAAAGAAGTGACTTAGGGTCCCTCTCTGGCAAACTACTCACTGGCAGTCTAGTCCCAAACAGGACAGGTGAGAATAAGAAGGAAATCATGTCGGCTGCCTGCAAGAAGGCCTTTACTGCCATTGATAATATATTGCTCTTGCAGGCAGCCAACAAACACTAATTTTACACTTTCTTATTTGGTACAAATACAGTTATTTTATAGCAGGACATCCCAGTAGACGAACAGCCCACAAGACTGATACTGCCGGTCTGTTGAACCGACCCTCAAAATAGTTGTCAGAACACCCATGAGACTGACATGTCAGTCCTTGTGCTTTGTCAGTCCATGGGTCGTCGGTCTCATGGACCTTCTGACAACTTTTCAGATGGACAGATATTGTCGGTCTTGTGAGCTGTCGGTCTTATGGGCTGTGGCCATTAATCCATGGTTACAGACCCACTGTTGTATATTAAAGGGAGATGATGAAAGTAGTCTTACATGAAGCTGTACAAGGATTGTCATTCAAATTTCTTGGCATTTCAAGCCCAGCCACTTTCTGACTATTTTTCTGAAGTCATGCTCATCTTTTGACACCAAGTTTGTGACCTTATGTCAGCTCCAAAATTAAGAATTTCTGATTTTGGGGTACAAAACAAAAGGAAATCAACATTTCTCTCAGTTCTTTCTATATTGAGTGGAATTGTTCTTTGAGCTATAATTTATAAGGTTTATTAGGTTCATTGTTATTGTCCATACTGTTACAGATGGAAAATAATAATATTGACATGTTACATATGGTTACATAAATATATATGTATATACCTTAATACCTATTAAGACAAATTCTATTGAGGTACTTAGAAAAGAAAAAAACAGACATGTCATGCATCAACAATATTATACATGCATGATGTGCAGAAATTATACTGCAAAGACAATAAATTATTATCTGTTCTCATTGAATCTTGGTCCAGAGAATACCCTCAAACAGCAGGATTAAAAGAAATGAAAATGTAAAGTTGACAAACAAAAAATACATCAGATTTGTTTTCATGTTCATGTGTATATATTCAGAATATCCTTTAAAAAAAACATTTTGATATTCAGAACAAAATTATCACACTTATATTATTAAATTTAAAGGTGCACCTGTTACAATGCCAGGATCACAGACCCAACTACTTTCTCCTGACCTGATCAAGAGATGTGCAGATGATTTCAAATTCAAATACCGGACAACTCTCTGTAAGATCAGAGATGATCCTCTCGACCCCGATTCCATTGTACCATTCAAAGACATGTACACAAACCTTGTCCTGGAAGAGGAATATCGGAAAAACCGCAAGCGACCACTTGAGTACAGTGATCTCTTTAAACTCAAAGTCAATGAAGAGTTCCCCAAGCGGATCATGGTTCAGGGAGAGGCCGGGGCTGGAAAGACAACATTCTGTGCTAAGATTGCCTGGGACTGGATAAACGACAGTCCTGCTGTCCCAAAGTTTGTGTGGGTACTTGTTGTCCCTTTTCGTGAAGCCAGACAATACACGATCGGTGAGATTGCCAAGTCATATCTCTCCAAGGACAACCCAGCAACAGCCAGCCAGATCACTGAGTACATCCGGTCAAATCCAACTAATGTATTCATTGCGTTTGATGGATTAGATGAGTTTAAGGGCAAGGTTGTACAGGAAGGGGAAGCTGGTTCAAAGTCAAAATGTCACCAGCCAAACCCTGCTCGTCAAACCAAGGCAAGATCAGAGTCAAAGATGAACAAGAATAAGCGGCAAAAGTCATCAAGTGCCACTTGGCAGCCAAGAGTCAACAGTGCAGAGGCAAGTAGAAGTTCTTCAGAGAGAGGTAACATTGCACTTACAGACATTCTGCGTTCAGATGAACTTGCCACTTGCCCGGTGTTTGTGACAAGTCGCCCATGGAAGGTCACAGAGATAAGAGATAATGATATTCTAAGGAACCTGTACACTTTCATTCATGTGGAAGGTTTTAGCAAGAATAGTGTGGAGGGTTACATTCACAAGTACTTTGCAGAAGATGTGGCGAAAGCAGATCAGCTTATCCAATTAACCAAGGACAATGACATCATATCTAAGAATATGGCCCCGTATCCCATCTACATAGCTATGCTCTGTCTTATGTGGAGAAAAGTTAGTGACGAAAAACTGGTAAAATTTAAGTCATTTCAAACCTTTTCTCAAATATTTGATGAAATGTTTGAATTCTTGAAGGTGCATTATGCTCAGAAAGAGATCACAGATTTAGACAGCCAAGATTTCCAAGCCTTTCGCTGTCGAATTGAGAAGTTCATGGAACCAGTTGCCAAAGTTGCATTCTTTGGGCTACAAGAAAAAACTCTAATTTTTAAAGAAGATGATTTTGAACAGTGCTCAGACTCCATTGAAACAGCTTGCAGAGTGGGGGTGTTGTCTAAGGAGAAAAAATTGTCATCTATACATGATAAAAGCAGTCCGTTCCTGCAGTCTACTTTCTTCTTTCCACACAAACTCTTTCAGGAGTACATGGCTGCGGTCCATCTTGCTTCCCTGTATGAATTAGATCACAACAAATTCAACGAGCTGATTGAGCACGTAGTGCTGCCTAGGAAGGAAGAGTTTAGGTATCTCCTGTACTTCACCGTGTCACGCGACAAAGCCATTGCACACCATGTCATGAAATGCATGTTACAGGGTGACAGAGGCAGCTGGGATTTCTTGGTTGATGTATCCTTTGAGAGTCGGGACCTAGATACTGCAGCCTTGGTGAGGGGTAGAATGTCATCTCTGACAATACAGCCATACATGACAGCACACAACATAGCAGGTTATGTATTCACTGGACTAGGTGTATATACAGATGTGGTAAGTTCAAAATCTTACATACACTAATAAGTATTATAATTTAAAGGGGATGTCCACCGTGATATTAAGTTGGTTTAAATAGAAGCAGAAAATGAGAAAAACAGGTCAGTGACAGTTTGAGCAAAAAATTATCAAAATGGTTTAAAATTCAAAATGTTCCTATTTTAATTGAATATTGCCCAAACTTTCAATAGTTTGTTTCTCTCCTTTTCCTACTTTTATTAAAACCAGTTTAATATCAGGGTGGATTTCCCTTTCAATTGCAAACCAAACATGCATCTACAGACATACATTTTTTTCTAAGGAATGGCTATTTAATGTTTTTTTTTATTTATTCATTTATTCATGGTATTAAACAAAATATGATCACGTAGCAGCTAATGGCTGAATTGTGCACACTTTACAAACATGTTTTGAAATTACATAAAACACAATACTAAATATTGTAAGAATATCCAAAAGCCAGATTAAATATGTAGATTGAATAATTTAAGAAAACAAAAACAGAACAAATATAAGTCATGAAACAGAATTCATGGAGAGAAGAAAATTGCACTTTTGATCAATCGATCCCACCATTCTATCTATGCTCTTCTTCCCCCTCTTCACCCATTCTCTCTCTCTCTCTCTCCCTCTCTCTCCCTCTTGCCTGTGGGTTGTCGTCAGATATATTGATAATTTGGTTACATATATTTGGTTTAATTCAAGGTTTAAAGTATTTACGATAAATTCAAAAGAATAATCAACGGTATGAGTATTAAAAAGAGTAAAAAATATTGCATAATTACAACCGTCAAATTGGTCAATATTGATAAATTGCATCAATTTTTTGTTGCAGGGCTTGAATGGAAAAATTGTACATATGGTATAATAATCTAATTAACACTAAATAATTGACAATCATGACATGATAAACGCATTAAACTGAGGATAATGGGATTTTGCTGGTAGTTTTACCTAAGTATATTGCACAACAGATTTATTTATGGCTCCCTCCTCCCCCCCCCCCTTAACTTTAAATTTAAATTCAAGAGCCTATGATGAGGTAGAGGAGAGCACTTATTTTGTAGTGCTCCGTTTTACAAAAGACTTTAGAATATGTTTGGCCATTTCGCAATAATTGAACATGTAAAGTTGATCGCAAGGGAGGAAGCCAGTGTTGAAAGTTTGATGATGGGCTGGTCAATCTTTTGAACAGACTAAATGCTAGTTTCTCTTGTCATTCATTGAGAGTGGGCAGTTCCAATTCTTTGAGAGCATGTTGGTTAGTACAGTATGGTTAAGGTGGCATGCTCATTTTGGGATTATTTCAATCTGATTACGTTGGTTTTCAGTTAGACCAGAGTGCCAAACAGGGGCACAATATTTTACCATGGGCCGAACATGCATGTAAGAACAGGTAGACACATAACAGATCATTTGCTGGAAGTTTGAATCCGTTTAAAATTCTGAGCATGTGTAGTCTTGTGCTTGCTCGCTTCATTCACATGGCATAACCATTTCAGATCATTTTTAACAGTACTCCAAGTAATTTTAATATGCCTATTTTCCTCTCTCTATTATCTATGACCTTATACCTGATTTTTCTGTGATATAATCAAGTCTAATAATGTTATTTCATTTTTTAAACAACATATATAAAATCAGCGACAGATTATTTGTTTAATAAAAGTGGCATGGACATAAAGACCAAACACTATACAAAATCAAATTAATAAAGTTTCAAATAATTCATACACAAAATAACATTTAGGAGAGAAAGAAAGAGAAGAGAAGGAAACATTAATAACAAATTTGTACATGTATGTCTTCAAGGAGATGTCTTTTATACAATTTTTGACACTAATAATGTTTTTAAGCGGATATATACTAATGATGATTATTGACTGGCTATTTTTTGTTTGTTTTTTCATTTTAGTGGGGAGGGGGGGGGGGGGGGGGTTGATATGAAACATATTGCCCTCATCTCCAGCTCGGGCATTATGATAATACTAGGGCAGTATCATTTTATATACCCATCACTGTTATAGACTTATAGGCATATGGTAAATATCAACAGTACTATTTGAATAAGTTTGATTAGACTACCAACCCTTTTCTGGTCAGAATATAAGCCATCTTCTTGAAATGACATTCTACAAAAACAGTTTTGCTGCAACCAGTCCTCTTGATAATTTGATGCTCAGACTTCAGAGTAACCCTTAATTTTGATGGAGGGAATAATTTAGGGCCCTTTAAAAATGGCCTTTCTTTACCACGCTGCATTGCAGATAAAATGTTATACCAGGCCTTCCTTTGCAAATAAAATTGGGATCATATAGGTTTCGTAGCACTACTCTGATGATATCGACCACTGTATTAAGTTCACATTCTGTAATCATTCAATGAGACATTCTTAATGCAGGCTGAGTGACAGAAGCATCAACAAAATTTGAGGTGGTCTTAAACTATATCAATGGACTCTGACTTTCTCATATTTTAATTTTTTGTTTGTTTTGTTTTTGTTTTTGCTTTTGATTTAGATCGATCTTGGAGTAAATGGAGAATTTGGACCAATTATATCACATGATATGGGGGAGATTATATGCTCTGTGCCCTCTCTAAAGAATGTTACACTATTTCAAGCTGCCTTGCACAGTGACTTCTATGCAGTTCTTGCTAAAGAAGGAAACAAGTCCAAGGTGAGTGAAAAAGCACATTGTAATGCCGTAGTCTAGCCTAAGGGGGCACTTTGTCAAGACGCAGAACATCAATCGCTTGAAAATTTGAAAAATCACTGTGATTACAGTTGTAGAAAAAAAATTAAGTTGGGTCAGGAATTTAAAAGTTAAAAACTAAAATGTGTATTGTTTTTGTCATTCTGTCACTTTGCATCCTCCCAGTAAGATTTACACGAGGATGTTGCAAAATTTTCTCACAACAAAATACAAAATTGTAGTGGGAGAGGGGGGGGGGGGGGTAAACCTTCCCCCTTCAGTTGCCAAACTTCCTTAAATTCCTCAGACTTCCTCAGCTTCATAATACTTGTCTTCTTCTGAAGACTGGATAGTGATTGAGACAGTGCCTCCACGCCTATTTGTTTAACACTGCTCAAGTTGTCCTAAACTGTGCAATCAGCACATTGCCCAGTTGACACATTTATCAGGGATGTTGTAGTTGCACTGGATGGATTCGTCTCGACTGCTATCATTACCTCGATGACCATCTCTGTGTCCCTTGTTACTCGACATACACCAGATTCATTGTTAGGGCTGGGTGAAAGAAGATGCAGCATCGATATTTACTGTGCAGAGACAGATGTGATGGGTTTTAATTGTTTAAACCCATTTTATCCATGCGGCGGGGTTAGGTGTAATTCCGTCATGACCGCTTTCTTCTTTACTTGGCATCTGCATTTGTCTGTTCAAGAAGCATGTCAGGAGTAACACAATTGTGCTTGCCATCTGCTCTCCTTGCAACAAATGCACCCGCCATAAGTGCTTCATGTACATCAGGGGCTGTTTTAGGAAGATTTTTCATCTCATCAAGATAGAGAGGCAGAGACTGCTGCCCATATTTGTAATGCCCTGCTGCTTTGAGGTAAGGTATCATTCAATATGATTCACAGACATGTCCTACCCAGTCAGCTTCTCGCTGGTAGTAGTTAAATCTATGCAGAACATCAGGAAGGTGGACCAGAAGATTGCTGTTGGTTGATCAACCATTAATTCTGGGAAAAGTTCCTGAAGGGCTGATAACTGTTCATGGGAATTCTGAAGCATTTGCAACTTTTCAGTGGCAGTGATGTCTTTTTCATAGAGCATTTTCAAGACAGATTCCACCTCAGGCTGCCAGTGATCTGTTTCTCTGTCTGCTGCCCATCATGTCTAGAATGCTTCCTAGTAGAGGCGCCACATAGTTTCGCTCAGGATTCTGAGGGCATGTATGGCCTGGTAGTAGTCGGCTTTATCACCAAACATCTTCTTGGCAGCCCCTTCCTGGCACAGACCAGCTGCAACAAGAAAATCTTCTGCACCTGCCGCCCTAAAGATCTGCAAACTGCTTTCATGTAGTTGTGAGCTTGATGAAAGCCACCCAGCAGTAAGACCACATTGCTGAACTCACTACGATGCTTGTCTCTGATGGCTACAGCGAGCTCATATGTAGCCTGATCTCCAGTTATAATTGTGTATTTGTTACCACGTGCATGTGATGTCCTGACAAGTCAAATCATCATTTCCTTTAGTACAGTAGAGTCAGTTGGCGAAGATGGGATCAGAGGAAGATAGCCAATGATTCTAGCCTGTCTATGTGGATGGAGGTCAGCACGGAATGAGGAAAAGCCCGGAAGTCCTGCTTCTAAAACTCTAGGAGCATCCACCAGTTGCGAAGTTGTGATTCTACCGAGGCGCCACATAAGCAGAACGTCCTCAGTCTGCATGGCCATCTGAAGAGTGAGTGAGTCTGGAACCATATTGTATGCAGATGTGAATGAAATCTCAGTTGAATTTTTCTCACACATCTCTTTCTTACACTTCACAATCTGCTCTAAGAATCTTTGATGCTTGCAGGAGTGTATGGTGTTTTCCCTCGATATCATCTCCTTCTAGGCGCCTCAGTTTTTTCAGTGCGTCACCAAGTGGTAATGTGGAAGCACATATAAATCCTGAACCTTTGGTTTGATTGAGAACCAAAATATGTGACCCATAGTATTCATGTAATGTATGTTTTAAGATGGTCGCCCGGTATTTATCTCCTTTATCGACACCAAGCTCCTCAAGAATGTCTCGGTACCTTACGCGGATGATTCTATGAGGAATGTGGACAGACCAGGAGCTGGAAAAGAGGAGCTTCCAGCTCATCTACAACATCATAAGGGTTTAACTTTGACCGACCAGAATGCGAAGAGCCTTAAATTTGTTCATATATGTTGTTACACACGTAACTGGATGAAAAATAGGCTTATCACAGATTCTTGTTGGCATATGATGCATTTTGTGTAGTCAGTGCTCATATCTTTGGAAGACTTCTTAGCAGGCACATGCTTCATGGACATGGCACTATCTGCCACACGTTTTCTTGGCTGGTTACTCATCTTGCTGTAGGAACCTATAATATAGAGGGGTGTATCATTTGAATAATAGTTGCACTGTATTTAAATTTCATATAAACCTAACTTTGAAATGTTACTTTACATTAGCAGGCAAACTTTCACTCTTTCTTGTAATTCTTGTAAGATCTTAAAAGACAGACCCAGGAATTCTGAAATTCATCTAGTATGAGGTTGCTTTGGTCAATGTCACCCTCTTATACCTATATCAATTATAAAACAACATTGAGATGGGGGTAATAGGTATATTAGTATTGGATTAACAGGAGCATTGGATGTAACAAACATGTAAAGTCATCACAAAAGGTTGCAAATCCGATTTAAGTGTTGTGATCCAAAACACAAGATGGAACAAAATTTATGCTACATTATATTAAGGTTTATTCTAATCTACAAGTGTTAAAGTGGAACTAGTATAAGAAACTATATATTTATTGGTTCACTTTCTCTTATATTTACATCAGGTAATGTTTTAATACAGAGTCCTTGAGAAGAATCTTGAGGATTGCTCCATAGTGATGCCAGATGATTACATATGGAAATTCTGTAATAAGCTGCTAGATAATATTTTATCAATAATCCAAAAGTTTGCTAAGAGTAAAAATATTCTGATTTGAGTTAGCAAAACTTACAACATCCTCAAACCTGCAACTGAAATTCCTACCTCATACCAAAAGGTTCAAGCTGGTTAGGAAGTTTCTGATAGTTTCTTCATCATTCTATTAGTTGAAATGTACTTGTAATGTTTGATTTCCTGTCTCTCTGATGTTGCTAACAACTCTGTTTAGTCATTTATAGAAAAAGGGAAGAATGCAATTAATCATTCACGTTTCAGTTGCAAACTTGACACATATGGTATGCGGCAATGATGACTCATATTAAATGTATTATCAGGGAACTAAACTGCATATTGTCCAAAATGAACTTTGTTATGCTATAACTTTTTTTACATGAAAAGCAAAACATCTGTAATTTTCAGATCATATTCAACTAATATTACATACCTGCCAACCCTTACAAATAATCCGGAGTATTCTGTTTTTCTGGATTAGTCATTTATAGAACTTCATTAAAATATTTGTAGATCCAGACAGGATTCTATGTTTTATTTGACCATGTCATACAAAAACCAAGATTCTACAATTACCTTACACAATTTGTGTTAATTACAAATCAGAATTACTAATTTTGGGGGAATTTATGAATTGCCCCTGCCACTTGTGTCTCCCC
This sequence comes from Strongylocentrotus droebachiensis, assembly GCA_035222895.1. Lineage (NCBI taxonomy): Eukaryota > Metazoa > Echinodermata > Echinoidea > Camarodonta > Strongylocentrotidae > Strongylocentrotus > Strongylocentrotus droebachiensis. Next base: position 18,432 of record JAVYIG010003289.1, read on the forward strand.
CATCGCCCAGCCCAACCGTTCACTGTCCCTTCAATCATTAAGAAAAAGGATAGAATGCAATAAGATGATTCACGTTTCAGTTGCAAGGGCAAACCTGACAGATATGCGGCAATGACGACGCACGTTAAACGTATCATCAAGGAACTGGTCTGTGCATATTGTCCAAAATGAACTTTACTACGCTATACATTTTTTTACATAAAAATCAATGCACCTGTAATTTTCAGATCGTATTCAACTAATATTAGGAAGGTTTTCTATATATTTTTAATTCTTCAGTTTCAAAAGTGATTGAAATATGGAGAAATAACTCCACCAGGTGTAAATGGGTACCTGATATTATTCAGCACTAGTTACTTTGGCAGCTCGGCTACGACCAGGGTAATATGCGTAAAGCACCATGAGCGTCAGAGCTTGGCGGATACTGGTGCTATATAATTATCCTATTATTTATTATTATTATTATTATGTAAAATAAATTCAATCATCATGAATGTGGTATCATCTTGTAGATAATTTAATTTTCTTTCATTGATACCACATGCATGGTAAAATGATGTTCTGTTACAAAATTATCTTCTAATTATTGACTATTTTTTTTCCAGAAAAATATTGTCAGGGTAGTCCACCTAGAAATTGTGCAGGAAGATCCTCTGATCATGTTTATACCGACCGACCTACAACATCCCGACCAAACCCCCCAAATTAAGGTTTTGCCCCCTAGGTATTCAAGGTAAAGACCAGTATTGGAAACGCCCCAATTTCAAAAATTGAAATGGAAGCTCTCATTACCAATCATGTGAAAGAATATGTTTTGACTAATACATGATGACAAAAAATTTGCCGGGAAACCGCCTACTAATTCATATATTTGGTAAATTTGTTTCTCTCATGGTTTGTGAGAGATATAGGGTAGTCCCATATACATCTTTCTGTGTATAGTGCTTGTAACTTTACAAAGAATGGACCAAATTTCTTATCATTTTGATGATTCCAGAACCTTGCAGATGCTAGATGCTAGATGATCAACCTTTTCTGATCGATTCCACAACGTTTCTTTCACAATGCAATCGCTTGACCATAACTGGTCTTTACCTTTCAGCTATTTTGTTGTTGCCTTGATGGTATTATGTCTTCATTCAACAGAACTATAGTACATACAAATTATTAAAACATAGCAGGCCACATAATACGAACCACAAAGGAAAATTATAGTAAGGAATGTATATGTTCTATAGCTAGACCACTTTCATGTACAATATCTATTATTATAATCATCATAATCATTTTACGCTTGTAAATAAAATTATCATTCTTTAAACTCTCTAATAGAATATTATCTTTAGCAATGCTGGTCTAAATATTTGAATTACAATAAAAAGGTGCTATACAGAATATTTTACTGAGAAGATTTGCATTTAATTCACATACCTCTAAAATACAGTAGAATCACTGCAATTCGCTCCTACGCTCAGGAATTCCTGATCTTCCTCTTACCTGAATCTTCAGTATGGTCATATCCTATTGGACTGTCTATCCCTGACTCTTGACAAAGGCCTTATATTTTCATGCACTTTTGATCTTACTATAATGTACATAAAAATCACCTGAAGGTACTAAGTATTTTAAAACATATAAATAATACACATTCTGACTTCTCACTGTCTGATTTAACTTATAAAAGTATACAAAGGACTAATATTGGGAAAACTACTCTGTGCAAATAAATACTAGCCCCAACAAGACCCTTTCATTGATGCGGTCTCTGACCACATGTTTACAAAATTCCTGCTCCCCCTCCATCTACCAGTGTTAACCCTATTTAGCCGGGGGGGGGGGGGGGGGTGGGGAGGGGCTTGAGAAGCTCCCCCCCCCCTCGACATTTTACGTGATAATTTTTTAACGCAAGAAAATCTTGCACTGAAATTTTGTGACTTTTTTCTTTCGAGTCTTGCGCATATTTTGAAAGAAATTTTTTGAAAATCAAACCTACCATTATGAAGTCACGTGTCATTTTGTCTTTGCATGTCAGCCCGAAAATCGCTCATTTTTGTGATTTGTGTACAAAACATATGGAAATCTCATTTTTCAAATAAAGAGATAAAACATTGGTAATTTGGTCTTGTTTATAGTTTAGGTGTTTATTTTTGGGTCCAAATAGTTGAATTATAGTTGGAAATAAAATAAAACAATAAAAACAATAAAATACATAAGTTAAAAAAAACAAAGGACTACATACAAAATTATCAAAACAATAGATAACATAAGGAATAACCCTGGTTTTTCAATTTTTTGTGTTGCATTATTATTCCAAATGGTCTAAAAAATATATGTAGTGAGAAAGAATGCTTAAAATATGAATAATGTCTGATTTATGGGCAAAAATGTGAATTTGATGACCTTATTTGCATAAATTACCATAAATATGCTGAGTGAATTTTTCAAAAAATTGAAATTACCATAGTATTCTATACACTTCACTTGACATGTATGCAAATTTTCGCGACGATCGGGCGTTTCACGGCCGAGATCATAGGGGAGGCCTTAGAAGCCCCCCCCCCCCCCCCCCCCCCCCCCCCCCCGGGCTATGCAGTTTCAAAATAGCCCGGGCTAAATAGGGTTAAACCTATTTCAGTCATTCAATTTCTGTACAGATCAAGACTCTCTGCCTTCATGATGTTGAGTGCCTCACACCAGCCTCATCACATGATGACAGCTAGTAAACAAAAGTTATATAAAGAGAAACATACATGTTGATCTAGAAGTATATGTAAATTAATGAAATTGAAAATCTATTTTGGAAATTAACGTAACCTTTATATTGTAGTTATGTTCAAGATGAGCTGGGTATTACTCAGCGTCCTGTGTTTGTTTTTGTTCATAAATATTTTGGATGGATGCAATTACTCAGATGAATACGCAGTAGTTACATGTACTATGGCTATAATAGTAAAAGTTAGTCCTATAAATCTTTTTTGATGCATTTTCTGCGCCCACTACCCTGAACTAACCGATTTCTGAACTTTACCCAGCACTAAAATCTATAATAAACCGTAAGACTAAACCTAAGCTCAAAGCCTATTTGCAGCTCTCATGCGGGTCCTATATATATTTGTGACTTAATAAAGCCCAGAACATTTGTCAACTGAGCTTAGCCATACACATACATGTATATTGGAGCACCCAGTTATATTTGCAGTCATTCAATAAATACATGTATTCTGGTAACGTACTTTAATGAATCACTGTTTGTATCACTATGTTGTGAGAAAATGCACTATGGCTGTGTTTGTCGATCCTCCTGTTGTTTTAACGCATGCCCATCAACAATGTTTCTGTGCTTTCCATCCTGTACTATCCAAATTCTTAACTTGATCCCTGCACCAAAAAGTATTCCTATCACTAAACCTGAGCTCAAACCTATTTGTAGCCCTTATCCAAATCCCAAATTTGACTATATAAAGCCCATTGCATTTGTCACCCAAGCATAGCCATACACATACATGTATATCAGAGCACCCAGTTATATTTGCAGTAATTCAATGAAAACGTGTACTCTGGTAATGTACTTGTATGAATCACTGTTTGTATACATGTAGGTCCAATCTGTCAAGCTCATAGACATTAGCTGTCCAACATCAGCCTCTTCACATTACCTAGTAGATGCTTTGTGTTCCATGCCAAACCTGACTCACCTGACACTACATGGAAAGGAGTTCCAGGAGGAGTTCTGTTCTACACTGAATGCAAAGGCGTCAACCTTACAGGTGTGTATGTGTGTTTGTACTCTGTATCCATGCCATGATGAATTCATGTACACATGCAGCAGTGGAGATGAGTATTAGGAGTTACTAGTATGATATTTTAACAACATGCAGTCAATAATTTTCAACGTGTTAATATTTTTATATGAAAATGTACAATAGTCTTAGCAGACAAAGGAACAGTATTATAAAAAGAGGGGTTTTCATGTGCAGTGTAAGATACAGAATTCAGATGGCTCGAGTTAAAAATATGATGTTCTTCAAAAAACATCACTTTTAAAGGATTGCCTCAGAAAAGATATTTTGGTTTAATGAAGACTAACTTAAAGTTTTTAAGTAAGCTTTTTTGGGGGGACTTGATCCCTGCACCAAAAAGTATTCCTATCACTAAACCTGAGCTCAAACCTATTTGTAGCCCTTATCCAAATCCTATATTTGACTATATAAAGCCCATTGCATTTGTCACCCAAGCATAGCCATACACATACATGTATATCAGAGCACCCAGTTATATTTGCAGTAATTCAATGAAAACATGTACTCTGGTAATGTACTTGTATGAATCACTGTTTGTATACATGTAGGTCCAGACTGTCGTGCTTGCAGCCATTAGGTGTCCAACATCAGCCTCTTCACATTACCTAGTGGATGCTTTGTGTTCCATGCCAAACCTGACTGACCTGACACTATTTGGAAAGGAGTTCAGGGAGGAGTTCTATTCTACACTGAATGCAAAGGCGTCAACCTTACAGGTATGTATGTGTGTTTGTACTCTATATCCATGCCATGATGAATTCAGGTACACATGCAGCATTGGAGATGAGTTTAAGGAGTTTTTATGCCTCAGTTACGAAGTAGCCGGAGGCATTATGTTTTCGGGTTGTCCGTCCGTCTGTCCGTAAGTCTGTACATACGTCTGTACGTACGTACTTCCCATTCTCGTAATCACGTTATCTGAAGAACCGATTGATGGATTCCTGCCAAACTTTGGTCATGTATGTATCTTGCAGAGCCGATGAACTGATTAGATTTTGGGGTCACGAGGTCAAAGGTCAAAGGTCACAGGGCTCATTATGTATGCAAAAACAGCTCGTGATCGCGTTATCTGAAGAACCGATCGATGGATTCCTGCCAAACTTTGGTCATGTATGTATCTTGCAGAGCCAATGAAATGATTAGATTTTGGAGTCGCGAGGTCAAAGGTCAAAGGTCACAGGGCTCATTATGTATGCAAAAACAGCTCGTGATCACGTTATCTGAAGAACCGATTGATGGATTCCTGCCAAACTTAAGTCATGTATGTATCTTGCAGAGCCAATGAACTGATTAGATTTTGGGGTCACGAGGTCAAAGGTCAAAGGTCACAGGGCTCATTATGTATGCAAAAACAGCTCGTGATCGCGTTATCTCAAGAACCGATTGATGGATTCCTGCCAAAATTAGGTCATGTATGTTACTTGCAGAGCCGATGAACCGATTAGATTTTGGGGTCACGAGGTCAAAGGTCAAAGGCCACAGCGCACATTATGTATACAAAAACAGCTTGTGATCGCGTTATCTCAAGAACCGATTGATGGATTCCTGCCAAACTTTGGTCATGTATGTATCTTGCAGAGCCAATGAAATGATTAGATTTTGGAGTCGCGAGGTCAAAGGTCAAAGGTCACAGGGCTCATTATGTATGCAAAAACAGCTCGTGATCACGTTATCTGAAGAACCGATTGATGGATTCCTGCCAAACTTAAGTCATGTATGTATCTTGCAGAGCCAATGAACTGATTAGATTTTGGGGTCACGAGGTCAAAGGTCAAAGGTCACAGGGCTCATTATGTATGCAAAAACAGCTCGTGATCGCGTTATCTCAAGAACCGATTGATGGATTCCTGCCAAAATTAGGTCATGTATGTTACTTGCAGAGCCGATGAACCGATTAGATTTTGGGGTCACGAGGTCAAAGGTCAAAGGCCACAGCGCACATTATGTATACAAAAACAGCTTGTGATCGCGTTATCTCAAGAACCGATTGATGGATTCCTGCCAAACTTTGGTCATGTATGTATCTTGCAGAGCCGATGAACTGATTAGATTTCGGGGTCACGAGGTCAAAGGTCAAAGGCCACAGGGCTCATTATGTATGCAAAAACAGCTCGTGATCGCGTTATCTGAAGAACCGATTGATGGATTCCTGCCAAACTTTAGTCATGTATGTATCTTGCAGAGCCAATGAACTGATTAGATTTTGGGGTCACGAGGTCAAAGGTCAAAGGTCACAGGGCTCATTATGTATGCAAAAACAGCTCGTGATCGCGTTATCTCAAGAACCGATTGATGGATTCCTGCCAAAATTAGGTCATGTATGTTACTTGCAGAGCCGATGAACCGATTAGATTCTTGGTTTATAATGTCAAAGGTCATGGGCTCATTATGTATGCAAAAATAGCTTGTGAACGCATTCTCATTAGAACTGACAGATGGATTACTATTTAACTCAGGACATCTTGCAGAGCCAATGAACTGAGTAGATTTTAGGGTCATGAGGTCAAAGATCAAAGGGTCATATATGTATATGAGAAATTGCTTGTAATAACGATATTCTGAGAACCTGTTAATGAATTACAATTGAACTTGAATTCGAAAAATTTCTTCTGTTTTGGTTTGTAATATTGCTCTATGACGGAGGCATCATTTTCGACTGCGCGCAGTCGAATTCCATCTATTTTTTTGGGGGGGGGGGGGGGGAGAGTGTTGTGTTACTAGTTACGCAATAATACAATTTCAGTATAAACAGATCACTGAAGTACTCTAAAGACTAATAGATACAAATAGTTCAAATCAATTCATAAGGTTTGAATAATGTCATCATGGGTCTGAGAGTATACGTCAGATTGAATAGTCACTAAACAAGGATGGAGATCTTGATCACAGTGTACTTATTTTAAGCACAGTTTTTGTTTTTGTTCTTGATGTTTTGGACAGGTGCATGATAAGGGAGGAGGGGGTGTCAGCATAAAGTTCTGTTGAAATATTGACCAGTTCAATCAACATAGCTTTTTTGTATGTGTGTGTATTTGGTGGGGAGGGGGGGGGGGGGGGTGTATAGGAGGTGTCAGTGAAACAAGGACACTAAGTCTATATGCCAGAGAGAGTACTGACCTGGTATGTATATGTATGGTATAGTATTTCAGCCAGACTTGAATGGAGGAAAACTACATGAATCACTATCACCAAGCATGCCCATACATTTCTTTTCAGGATTCTTTTCCTCAAATCAGTAATGGAAATTTCATATTCAATGGAGTTCCCCAAGCGGATTTTGATTCATTCCTGCAGTCACTCACTGACTTTCGACGGTAAGTGAACTATTAAACATAATGAATTACAAATTAATTTTATTGCTATACAACTTACTCCTAGATCCTAATCAAATGATTGGTTAAGCAGGGTCATGTGTGATTCCTTTACTGAGAATATTACATGTTTTTCCATGAAAAAGCATGCTATAGTTTCTAGTACTATTTAACGATCTTTCCACAGCAGGGCATGTAGAGTTTAATATGCTTTATATACTGTGTGTGGATTAATACATGTATATCACTGTGCATTGATGCTTGTAGAGGTAAGATTCAAGATTCAAGATTCAAGATTTTATTGTCCATAATATAATACAGAAATTTGTTTTCCATTGGTATAACATGTAATACATAAACATGTGCTGAAAACCAAAAGGGCGTCAAGACTCTATAAGAAAAAGTCTATGAGCAGGTACGGTCCTCCGGCTTTCAGCACAAAACATGACAAGACAGTTATATGACTTATACATAGCAAGAATTTTAAATACAATTCTGAATCACATCATGAATAAATTCAGGTATGAATATAGATGTGAAGATGAAAGTAGAGTAGGAGCAGCATCACAATCGAAATATGAGCAGTAAGTGCCCCTATCCCTGTGTGCGCGCTAAATTAAGCCTATTAAATTTGGGTTTATTTATCAGCGATAATTACTAAGAACAATCTTGAAAGTCTCTTTAAATCAAATAACAAGGATCTAGGATATTTTTCGTATAAAAAAAAATGATGGATGTTTTATTCGTTCATTACAGGATCTATCTGCTCTTGTTGAGGCCGGTTAGGCACCTATCCTATTCAGCCTGACGGCTGTGAACAATATATACAAGTGTCCCCAATAAACATATGTTTTAGTTTTCTTGGGTTGTATTCTGTGCACTATACTTTATTACGTCTGCTACATTCAAAAAGTGAAAATTATGTTAGTTATCATTAATTGAGGTTGCATGGAATGGGACTAATTGTAGGTGTTGGTGCAGATTTATCTGTAAACTGTACAAATACATAGCCAGCTTTACATAGAAATTCTCGCTATCGCCAATATGCCCAAAATGCACAGATGAAGCCTCTCTGAAGTAACTTTGAGCCAATGTACATAGGTACGTCTCTGAAAGCTACATCTAGGTTCTTCATTTTTGGTGACGGCAGCAATGACAAACAAGAGAAAGATCCTCCAAATCTTATCGATGTCTAGATTAAAACAATGGAAGGACCTTCTTGAAACTTCAAGAAAATGACGGGCTTAACTTTAGAATATCCCACCAGAATGGAGTATGTCCATTGATCGTCTAAAAAGCCAACGAACGCTGTAATGTAGTCACATCCTCTAATATTTCAGACAGGGTTTCACTCTTGCCAATGAACATAACCAAAGAAAGGTGACATTATTATTTCTACGCTTCTACTTGCTCTTTCCAATCACACCACCAAATATGTTAATTTTTAGTATATTATAGTATATTTTCATCCGTTTTACGTAATAATCGACTCTTGAAATCGTTGAGAATCGTGATAAATCACTGTGAGTACTGTCAGAAAATTAAGTACACACAATCACTGCTGGGTCGACAGGAAGCGACTTGGTCACCAAACTATCCCAGAGTGCATTTGAAACGAGGCCTGAATGTAACATGCTGGTATTTGTATTATATTGGTGATATCGAGAATTAATCAAAGATTTTTCTTATTTATCTCTGCTTTAACAGGAAACATTTTTTCACTAGCATAACAATTTCAGAATACCACCTCAGGCCTCTGTTGCCAAGGCCCTGTAACATTAAAAGTTACCATTAATATTATCCCAAATCTTGTTTGTACATGTATCTCCTTCAATAAATTGGAACATAATAAATAATAGCAACTTACCACTTCTTTTATGTTACAGGTAAATACAATGCTTAATAAGAAACAATTAATTGCAGCATAACTGGAGATACAACAGATTTTTACTATTGATTGGATTGTTAGTCACTTCATATGTTACAGGGCCCGGATCCTATCCCCCAAACCTATATTTCATCTTCTTTCCTCAACATCAATTCAGGCGATGAGGATGGCGTCTCGGACGAGGATGGCCTATGATGGACATCACAGCCATCAGAATACCTTCGAGTGACACACAATGGCAGTGTACAACCATGCAGATGGCATACCTGGATTATGTGCTTCTCGATCGTATAGAACTATCTCCAAGACGGTTGTACGACACTCGTTAAAAGTTTAATCTTTTATCTTTTTTTTAAATGTGTATAGACTGATACTTTGTTTAAAAGATGATTCTACGTTATTCCAAAATACTGGACTGGTGTAAATACCGTAATTGTTTTTTGTGCAAAAGCTATTCTCATTCGAGTTGCAATAACTGTTATAAGCTCCTGAAATGGTTGCATTTGATTGGCTGAGAGCCAATTTGTCATACAAATGTGACACTTGTTATTGATAGCGAGTTTTATAAAACAGGACAGAGAGAGTTTCTTTGAGCCAGTTTGTCTGGAATTGGGATTCTGTTACAAGGGCCCCTTGCTTTAAAAGTTGCAATGTCAAACGCAACTCAAAAAGTAAACGCAATTTCTAAATATGCTATCCTAATCAGTTGAAAATGTCATTTTAATTTCAGCTTTTAACGTAAGAGGCCCCAGAAACCTTTGTTAAGTATTTACTGTACCCAGTTGTAGTTAATTGTATGCATTTTGTTCAGGTTCACACAAGTTGCGTATACACAGTTGGCCCCGGAAAGTTTACATACACCTGGAAGAAACTCATTTTACTCAGATTTTCTCAACTGCACTCATTCCTATCAGGGGTCACTCATTTCAGAGTGATTACAATGATGTATGTACTATATATACACTGTTGGTCATAATGGTGGAATAATTATTTTTACCCCAGTTTAGGGAAGGATTAAAAAAAAAATTTATTTCTAATAGATCTAGATAATGGCATACATTCTCAGATTTTATTGAATATTAATTTGCGAGTGTTTGTTTAGCGTAACTGCTAAATCATATGTGTGCTACTATGCTAATCAGCTAGGGAACCTACGTCCATAAATCATAATTGACAGTAATGAGGATTAATGCCTCACAAAAGGGCACTAATATAGCTGATCGACACGATTTTTATCCTGGGGCCTCACAGTAACGAGGCCATTGCTTAGCCCCTGAATCATGACTGTACGCAGTGTTTGCTAGGGTACGCGGCCCCTTCCACAAATCCCCCAAAACGAAGAAAATGCAATAAATTGTCAAAAATTCATTGCATTTTCCCCCGGCCCCCAACAGGAAAAATTCCTCTGTGTGGCCATGCCTTGAACCATAATGCATGGCCCTATAGCCGGAATGAGTGGGGGTAGACCTCGGACAATACAGATGACAATGGCAGCCTGAGGAGTAGAGTTGGTCCTCTTTATTCTGTAAAGGACACACCGCTATAAGCGGGGTGGGAACGGGGTCAAGTAATGATAAACAGTTATCAATTACAAGAATAAACAACGACACTTTCAAAATTATGACAAAAATAGGTAATCAGTGCTCACTACACTAAAACATTTGAATCGTTAATGACATTAACTTTAACTATTTAAGACATTGCAAATGCCCAAAGTGTATAAGCTGGATCAATAACGAATTCCTAACATAATTAATCAAACTTAAAAGATCATAATTCTTCGTTAATCAGGTTTCTCTACACCAAAACCTAATACATATTCATTAGCGCCCAAGTTCCCGACTACAATAGTCACACTCCAAGGCCCAATCGACCGTACACACAAATGCATTCTACACGTACCCGTGCAGGCATAGCCTACGCATCCATTTCCTCTACGTGTAATCTACTTGTACATTGAGAAGTCACACCCTCTGAGCATTACGTAACAACAATATCGCCTCAAATTACACCTTTTTGTTAACAAATATCATGTTCTTTAAACATATTTTTAAGCCTTATAATGATACTAATTCGTTTAAACCAGGATATGAACAAAACATAGTAGCAATATTATCAAATATAACAATTTAAACACACATAAAAACTAAGCCTTGCTTACCTATAAGCGGGGTGGGAACGGGGTGAAGGTCACGGTTCTAAAGCCCGCCACCAACGACCTCCTTACAAAATGTTCACCCTCCATGGCAACTTATGTGACAAGCATTTTTCCCCCTCATCCACAGTGTTCCTTTATTAGACAATAGCATACATTCATGTAGAAAATACACAACATTTTCATCTAAAATCCTGCAAAATTCCATATTGACATCCCTTGGTCAACATCAATTCAGGGGGGTCAAACTAAAATTCATTAAAAAACAATTGTACCCAAGTAAAAATCAATCATATACCGCACGAAAAATGTCAAATTGTTTTATATGACAGCCGCTGACTTTAAACGTAAACACAATCAAACAAATTTGATGAAATTAAAATGTTTTTCATGAATCTATTTCATCTTAGATTTGTTTTAGCAATGCATTTTTCCATTTCATGATAAAATGTTATAACTGACATAATATTGTCAAACAACGTAAACGTTTGTTCCACTGGACTGATGAATTAATTACGCATTACTTTTGATTGACTGTGTGATGTCACAATGCCTATCAGTTAGTGTTCTACTTAAATTTCTTACTTATTCTAAGTATTGAATTAAATACCGTCCCAGGGCCCTGTTTTATGAAACTTGTCATCAATAACGAGTTGCAATAACTATTATAAGATAGTGGAATGGTTGCATATGATTGGCTGAGAGCAAGTTTGTCATATATAGAAATGTGACACTTGTTATTGATAGCAAGTTTTATGACACGGGGTTAATCTGAGCCAGTTTGGAAGTGGGATTCCATTACGAGGACCCTCTTGCCTTTAAAAGTTGCAATGTCAAACACAACTCAAAAATTTAATTTCCACTTTTTATGGAAGAGCCCCCAGAATGAATATTGACTATGAGGTTGATTTGTATTGTGATTGTAATTTTATTAAGTATTAACATTACCATGTTGTACTCAATTTTATGCATTCTGTTCAGGTTCACACAAGTTGAGGATACACAGTTGGGCCCCGAAAGTTTACATGCACCTGGAAGAAACTCATTTTACTCAGATTTTCTCAACTGCACTCATTCCTATCAGGATTCACTCATCTCAGAGTGATTAGTGATGTATATACTATATATATTAAACAGAGACCATATTTGTCTATCTTCCTGAAGTGAAAAGTTGGCAGGAATGAGTGAAGTTGTGATGTTTTGGGCCCAATTTTACATGTACGTACATCTACAATTCTGGGATTATTCCAGTACTTCATAATGTTTTTCTTTTTTCTTTGTCTTCTTCCATTCTTTGCCTTCTTCCAAGTTGTGTGTGCCTTATGCTTTGTATATACTATAAACAGAGACATAATTTGTCTATCTTCCTGAAGTGAAAAGTTAACAGGAATGAGTGAAGTTGGGATCATGTATATCAGGCCCAACTCTACATGTATGTACATCGACAATTCAGAGATTATTCCAGTACTTGATTTTTTTTTTGGTCTTTTTCTATTTTTAACTATCAGTAGATATGTACCAAGTTTTGCGTGCCTTATGATTTTTTATATACTATAAACAAAGACAAAATTTGTTGTATCTTCCTGAAGTGAAAAGTTGGCAGGAATGAGCGAAACTGTGATAATGTTTATCTGGCCCAACTCTATAATTAAGGAATTATTACAGTACTTGACAATATTTTTGTTTTTTCTCCATCTTCTTCCATTTGAACTATCAGTAGATGTGTACCAAAGTTTAGTGTGCCTTATGCTTTGTATATACTATAAACAGAAAGAGAATTTGTCTATCTGCCTGAAGTGAAAAGTTGGCAGGAATGAGTGAAGTTGTGATAATGTATATCTGGATCAACTACATGTATATACATACCACAATTCAAGGATTATTCCAGTACTTAATAGCATTGTTGTATTTTTGTTCTTCCATTTTAACTTTCAGTCCTATGAGTAGATGTGTACCAAGTTTTGTGTGTCTTATGCTGAAGGCCTGCATGTATGAACAAAGTGGTCATGTGATTTGATATTAGCCTTGATGCCAAGAGCTACTTGTATAGGAGGGAAATATATGCATTGAAATCCTGAACTCTGTGACATGTTGAAAATGTCAAAATCACCATTTTTCAATACAAACTGGCATACCAGTGTGTGTTTTACTGTTGTACAACATACTTTCTATCAGTGTATAAATCCATATTATTTGAAGGTACATGATTTTTATGAGGAAGATGTAGCAAGAACATTTCCAATTCCAAGAAGAAAATCTGATCACTGTAGTTTGAATCACATGATCGTATAGTTAGTCAGTTTACAGCTTTGTATTTATATGATATGCAAAGAATACCACATTAAATTAAATAAAAATGTCATTACATCTGGAATATGTTCATAACACTAATGTTTGTGCATACCATGTTTATGTGTACAGAGTATGTGCCAAAGATTAAAGTATTTTGTTTTTCTTATTCCGAGTCTGAATTTATGAATTATTCGTAAGGTTTTAATCCAGAGAGGGAGGCAGGGAAGGGAGAGAGATGAGGGTGCATGTGAGTGGCGATGGAGGGAGGAAAGAATGTGAGGGAGGAAAGGGAGAAGAAACGGAGGGAGAGAGGGAGATGAGGGTGCATGGGAGTGGGGGAAGAGGGAGAGAGAGGTATACAGTGAGCAAGAGAATATAAAAGAGAGATATAGATCGTAATTAGGGATGTAGAGATAGATGGCCAATATGTACCAGTAAGAGGAAGGAGAGAAAGGAGATCAAAATCTTGGAGTGTATGAGAGGGTGGGGGGGGGGGGGGGGGGGGGTTGTTAGAGGAAGAGAAGTGAGAAATAGAGCAAGCGAACGAGAGAAAGGAGAGATTTAGAATGTATGATAGAGGTTTGGGGGAGGGGTACATGCAGTGGTATAGTGAAGTGGAAGATATGGTATAGCAAAGAGAGGGTAGATTTTTAAATGAAATTTGAGAACCAAATTCCACAACTTTTCATGATCCACTTCGCCTTTTTCGATGACCAGATAAGTACTATTTTGGTTTGGGTTCATTGCGGCATACAAGCGACACTCAAATTTATTAGTTCTTACCGGAAGGCTGCCATAGCCACATATACCCCACACCCACGATCAATTTCCATGACATTCCACGACTTTGGGATATTTGTTTCATTTTCAACGACTTTCAAGAAAAAGTCTTTTTTTCATGACTTTCCACGTTTCTCCATGACCGTTGGAACCCTGCATATAAGTGTAATCTGCATGTCAAAAGATACTACTGGATGAGCTGAGTGTAATGGCTTCAAGTAGAAAATTACCACACAAAAGATTAGGGCTTGTTCCTTTTTTTTCAAATAGGCTTTTTATTCACACTTTACAACAGTTTACATCCTGCTCATCTATGTATTTTCACAAAAAGAGCTATTTACATACATATACAGAACTTTATTAATTTACATAATGTTAAACACAGATATTCACAATGATTTCCAATATCCAATATTTGATGGATAACAAAGTCTCCTACTTCTACTACATTACCAGAGTATACTTCAATCTATTTCTCTATTGCTCTGTCAAGAATTCCGTTGCATGAAAATAATGATTATAAATGTAAAACTTTTTAGGAATCTAGGCATCGTTTCACAAAACAATCTGAAATACAAGTTCGTCAGCATCTCATTTAAACGTTTGTTCAAGCATATTTGGATGGGATGTTGCTGAACTTGTAATTAAGATGGTTTTGTGAAAGGAGGCCATTTTTTTATGAATTTTTTTTATTTACCATCCATAAAGTTTTCATTGCACCAAAGCAGATTGAATTAAGTGGAAATCTAAAGGTCAATGTACTCCATGCTGCTTTGTGATTGGTCAGTTATTATCGTTGCGTATATCAACCATAGCTATTTAAAACTGACAATTGTTTCAATATGACACCAGATGTGGGTTGTAAATATCAGTGAGGGGACATGGGGTCCTGCTACAGCACACTCATTCAGAACATACTCATACAGTCTGAATTTGAGTACATGGACACGGTCAGAGTCTTTGAGACCCCAGAGCTTCATTCTTGCTGCAAAGCGGCCTGCGTCTGATCATAGGCGGTTCAGCTGAACTCGCTACTTCCTGCATGGAGGGATACTGCCAGGAGGGTGAGAGGACCAAACTGTAAGGTATTATTTGAGCCTTACATCATGGCCTTTAACAATCTGTCACACAATTAATGATCATATTCACTAGCATGTGTGATTCATACCCAGATTTGAAACAAACATTCATATTTCAGGGATGCCAGTTAGAATTGATCAGAGGGCCTGAAAATCACCTAGAATGAGCTAGTTTGTACACAAAAAAAGCCTAAACTATGTTATGAAAATAACTCGCCAGGGCCTAAATTTAGGCTATTGCCTGAAAACTGGCATCCCTGATATTTGAGGCGGCTCTGGGGTAGAGCAGTGGTCTCGTACCTTGAAGGTCCCGGGATCGAAAGCAAGTCGATGCGCGTGTGCCCTTTGATAAGGCACTAATTCTCAATACCATAGCAAGCCCCTCGGATAGTCCTTAATCTGTCTGTCCCTGGTTGTTTACATACAAGCATACCGGTAAACGCTTCTTAACTTTCTTAGCAATCAGGCAAAACAAACAAACCAACAAAATTGTATAGATGGTTTTGTCCAACCATCCCTATCTCAAACTGACAGTAATCTGCATAGAGTACCGAAGCTGTGACGTCATAAAAATCTATTTTTAGAATTTCTCAATTTTTTCTTCATTTTCCGAAACAGCATCAAAAATAATGTCCAAATGTCGAAAAAACCAATTGAATATGTTAAGTATTGGCTGAGATATGACCATCTGAAAAAAAAGATTGCCTATGGGAACTCAGTGTTATATGCTCTGGCTCCTAACCATTAGGAGCCAGAGCCATTAGGAGCCAGAGCATATAACACTGAGTTCCTATAGGACATATATTTATGCAGATGGTCATATCTCAGCCAATACTTAACATATTCAATTGGTTTTTCGACATTTGGACATTATTTTTGATGGTCTTTCGGAAAATGAAGAAAAAATTGAGAAATTCTAAAAATAGATTTTTGATGACGTCACACTTCACCACTCTATTTCTCCTTCATCTTTGCGCTGTCTGTAGCCTGTACCAATCATATCCCATTTACTTTTTACTTTTTACAATCATATTCATTAGCATTACAAATAGATTTATTCACACCTCTTTGTATGACAATCTTATCTTTCAGCTTTCCTCGGAAGTTTTGCTCCACAACCCCTATTTTAAACTCCTATAGTAATCTGCATTCTTCTCTTCCAACTTTGCTTAAATGTTTAGCCTATAGTCTGTGTTATTTACAACCCAAACTTTTATAATCTCGATCGCATTTACTTTGGAAGATCAACCTAAAGCAATTTCAATAGCTGTGAGTCTCCTATTGAAATGTGTGATAATTACAACGACATACTACATACCGGTAATCAGAACATGATATCTATGGCCGGATGTACAATAGTGTATTGAAATTCCCCTTGTATTGGTTTCTCGAAAATAGATGCGATCGTGTTTATCCCTTTTAATAATCATATTCATTTCCATTTCCGATGGGTTTATTCATATCCCTTTGCATGTTAGTCTTGTCTTTGAGCTTTGCTTGAAGAAGGTTTTGCTCCACGACCCCTACCCTGACATCCATCTGGATGACCTCGTTCTTCAGACGCTGGAGAGCTTGCTTGATCTTCACCAACGGAGCTGCAAGATAAATAAATAATAATAATAATAATAAAAACGTCTCTGAGCGCTGTACTGATATTATTACCCCGATCATCGGATTCATTCACACACAATGTGCACCAACTCCACTCCCTGGGGAGTATTCCTGCCATGGTCACAGTGAGTGGATATGGCAATTACTAACACAAAAGCTTTTGTCATCCTATCAGCTCCCCATTTCTCTCCTGGGTATGGAGTGGCAAATGTAGATATAACGCCTTGCCAAAGGACATTAGTGCCATGTCAGGGATCAAACCCACAACCTGTGCATTTCAAGTCAAGTGCTTAAACCACTCGACTAAGACACTTCCGTATACATACATAATGAAATTAACTAATTATTTTTTGTGAAAGGAAAAACGTAAACAGAAAAACATACTGCTGGTTTGGGATGTGCAGGTGTACCTCTGAACACGGGTTTCCCCTTAATCTATCGTAAAATAGTGCAGTGGGTTCCGAACATCGAGAGCTAGCAGCTCTCCTCCACATGGGCCCCCCATTAACATCCTATCTGAGGGACAGAGTTCTCGACTGTAACCCCACCTATGCCTATGGGCCAGGGGAGGGGCATGTTAACACATAATGCACGCTTCACCCCATCTGCCTGAGCTGGATTCATATTCAATGTATTGTTTTAAACAGACAGACACTCTGCCAAATGAACTGAACTCACCTCCTCAAACCTGTAACAGAAGTTTACAAAAAGGAAGTTCAACTTACATCCGTCAGTCATGCTTGACCCCCTCTCTTCCATCTCTTGTTTTATCCGTTCCAATTCTTCTGTCACTTCAGCAAGTTGTCTCGTTCGTTCTGTCACTCCACCGCTAGCCTGCCTGTACTGTTCCTTCACCTGTACAACAGGAACAAATGTAAGATGGTAATATGAGGTAATATGACGTTGATGTGAAGGTGGTATATTAGCAACATAAAGGTAACATTATAGTAAGATGAAAGTAATGTGAAAGTTATATGAATGTAATATGAAGATAGCTAGCTGGTTCTTTCTGTCACTCCACCGCTAGCCTGCTTGTATTGCTCCTTCACCTGTACAACAGTAATACAAGTAAGATGGTAATATGAGGTAATATGACGTTGATGTGAAGGTGATATATTAGCAACATAAAGGTAACATTATAGTAAGATGAAAGTAATGTGAAAGTTATATGAATGTAATATGAAGATAGCTAGCTGGTTCTTTCTGTCACTCATCCACTAGCCTGTCTGTACTGTTCCTTCACCTGTACAACAGTAACAAAATTAACAGGTGGTAATATGGCGTTGATGCAAAGGTGATATGATAGCACATGAAGGTAACATGTTTGAATGTTCATATCAAATGCTCTTGCAAATTTCTTCCAAAATCGAATTGTATAATATGTGGTGGGCTTTAAAATGACAGACTTAACTTGTGATGGTACTACTGTGTACAGACAATATTACAGTATCATGACTGGTAATATCGTGGTAATATGAATGGGTAATTGTTTACTGAGAGCCAGAAGTTAAGGCGATGGTATTTTGCTAGTAACACAAAGTTAATATGGGGGGTGATATGAAGTTTAATATGATGGTAATTTAACAGAACTACATTTTATGTAGGTAATGTTAAAAAAATATGAAGGTAAATATGACTGTAATTTCACAGTAATATAAAAGTAATAATGAACATTGATATGCTAACAAATTTGACAGCATATCTAAGAATATATGAAGGTAAATGTAATACCTCGGTACCATGATAGTACCATGATAGTACCAAGTAAGTAATACCAAAGTAATATGAGCATGAAAATGATGGGAATTTCAGTGACATGATGGTAAAATGATGGTACATCAACTTGTGGTAACATTAGTGCTTCAACAGGGATTCGAACCCCATACCTTGTGGTTGGCATTGCGGGGACTTATCCACTAGACCACAACACCTCTGCAGACTTACCTCGGCTAAACCATCTTGTGTTCCTCTGAAGTCCTGTAGTAGATGCTCAAGCTGATTGTTGATGTATTTCTCTCTGCTCCCTATCTTCTCCAACGTCCTTGTGATCTCCTTGTGCAGTTTGTCAAGATAACCCTGATAAATGATGAATATGGAGGTGATATGAAAGAATTCCTTAAGCAATGAAGTAAAATGTTGTTCCTCACTAGCCATTTTTCTCATCAATTCTTACTTGTGCAGTTTGTCAAGGTAACCCTGGTAAATGATGAATATGGAGGTGATATCAAGGAATTCCCTAAGCAATGAAATCAAGTCTGTCCCTCACTTGCCATTTTTAATATAATATAATATATTTCTTATCAATACTTAATTTTTGACTGATTTATATTGCCTTTTACGGTATGAATCCTAGATTGTAAAAAGTTCTTTGCTTCTTAATAATATCTTAAATGCCTTTTTTTAAATATATATATATATATATATATACATATACAAATATTATATTTTTGTAAATGGTGATAGCCATTGACAGACCTGTGGCAAATCCAACCATATTAGTATTCGTTTGTGATTTATACTTGTTATTTTCTCTTTTTAATGTATATGTTGTTGGCATTGTGATTGTTTTTATTTATTCAACATTAAAACAAACTCCTACAATCTTGCTTTGATCTACTCTTACCTTAGTCTCTGAGAGAGCCGTCCTTGTGTAGATGCATCTGATCCACGTGTGTTCTCCAGTCCTTGTTATCTGTTCTAATGTGGACCTTTCAAGGAAATAATAACAATGATAATAATAATAATACATTTTTGATGATGATGATGATGATGATGATGATAATAATAATAATAATAATGTTGTTAAATCATGCCTTTATTTCATATAAAAGGAATACATGTGTACATTCAAGACCAGGTCCATGTTCCCTTTCCGAAACCATGGCAGGTCGCACTACATATAAAACATATACAAACAATATTGCATTACAGTTACAAATATATATCAATCATGCATAATAACAATTATATATTAATCATGTATAATTAATCATTGATCAATATACATTACATTCATATATCAATCATGTATAGTAACAATTATTAATCGTGCCTACATTAATCATGCATAGGTTGGCAACAAAAATTAATTAAGGGGATTATGATTTTCTGAACATGTGGGTAAAGGCTCGGAGTAGGAAACGATGTAAGAAAATGTGAAAGAGATGGGAAAGTAGAGGGTACATTATAGGTTGGAGATAGAGTGTAAACGAGTGTAAACAAGTCATTCCACTTGGAATAGACAGAGTGGAAGAAAAGGAAAAAGTGGGGGGGGGGGGGGGGGTAAAGAGAGAAGAGGGGAGAAAAAGCAAGCAGATGGAGTAAAGGAGGAGGTTGGAGAGGTAGGCGAGGAAGAAAACTTTAGGAAGAATGAGAGAGAGGGGGAGAAGATTTTCCCCAGCTTTATCTCAGCTGCCATAATAGGCCACTAAATCATTCAAGGAATTACTTCCTAACCCATTTCCGTCACCTTGGGGAGAGTGGCAAAGTTCTGGAAAGTTCATGCAAGGAAACTCTCTGGTTTTAAAGTACTCTATGTTGTAATACGGTCAGTAATGGAGGCAATATGGGACAGCTCATTCATTTCACAGACAATAGTACCTATAGGGATGGGGTCACTCTCTCGACCTCTAACCTCCACTCATCAGCATCAACCGCTGACTCCATGATTTCTTCCGGTCTAGAGCTCTCTGCTGTTTCCTGTCAATGGGTCAAAGGTAAAACAAAGGTCAAACAAATGTCAAGGATCAATAATGTCTCATGCATTATATTCATGCCACTTCAATATACCGGTTTAGTAACATATTCAAATTTTATGCATACTTTTTATAAACAAAACTTGTTCCTGACAACCTGAAAATCTTGCCAGAGGCTTGCAAGATATAGCAACACGTAATGTGTGCAGACTGGATTCCAAGTATTGTATGTAGTTCAATCATTCATTAATAACAGGTTACTGGAATAACTCATCACTAGGTCCCCAGGAAAGAAATATCCATAAATTGAATATGTTAGTAAAGCGGTATGAAAACAAGTATGTGTATCTGTATGAATGCTCCAGAATTCCACAATGCAAACTCCATGTATTTTGTAAGTGGACAGAATCTTGACTGCAAATTATAAGTTAAACATCACTTACAGAAATAAGTTAATGACCCAGAAAAGAGACAGTGTACTCATTTTGGCATTTTTCATCAGAAAATAATCCCACTTGTTTTTTAATTTTTGTTTTATCCATGTGACTATATTACCTGTGAAATATCAATCAATATGTATTGTATCATATCTATACACAGCATATACATATATTATTATATTGTAATGCAAAATTGATAACTCATTGTAACTGTATCTTCGCAACACCAAATCTTACGGGGGATTTTAAGTGGTCGTTATGGATAGGTGGTCGTTATAGACAGGTGGTCGTTAAGACAGGTTTGACTGTATTTCCACCAAATCTGGTGTCCGCAAATTATGACCTTCTGCACATTGAAACTGACGACCCACTGGCTTTAAAAGCACCATCAAGAATTCGCTTGAGCCTTAAAACCTTGAATAAAGCAGGTACAAACCTTGTTCGTTTGAAGATTCCTAAGCCCTTCCAGATCAAGAAAACTTTCTTCTTCTTCTATATCTTCTTCCTCCTGATAGAGACAAGAAAAGAGAGACAAAGTTTATGATATTTAATAATAACCATGATAAGAATGATGGGTTTGACAAAGATGATTGTTCTTACTTTTGAAATTAAATTTCTTATAATAAATGTCAAGATTCAAGATTTTATTGTCCATAATATAATACAGAAATTTGTTTTCCATTGGTATAGCATGTAATACATAAAACATAAGACAAAAACATGGTGTCGTGTGCTGAAAGCCAGAAGGGCGTCAAGACTCTATAAGAAAAAGTCTATGAGCAGGTACGGTCCTCCGGCTTTCAGCACAAAACATGAAAAGACAGTTATATGACTTATACATAGCAAGAATTTTAAATACAATTCTGAATCACATCATGAATAAATTCAGGTATTAATATAGATGTGAATATGAAAGTAGAATAGGAGCAGCATCACAATCGAAATACGAGCAGAAAGAGAAAGGAGAAGAGAGCTCAAACTCGAAGGACTGATAAAAGAGAGAAATATAGGGAGAGTTGGTAAGGGTCCAAAGGGAAAGGGGAGAGATAGAGAAGGAGAGATGGCATAATTTACAATCAGATTATAATGCATGACAGAAAAATACAACAAAATCAGCAGCAGAGCTAAACAACGGATGTTTTGACCCACAAAGGTGATAAGGTGGAAAACTTTCCAACCCAATCCCTACAAGTTTATTTACTGGGTGGGTAGAAAAAAAGTTAACAAATAATCATAATCGCTATTATTTCGCTTAAAGCTGAGAATTTTGTGTTACTTGTGCATTATAGATGTGCATGGAATTTGGAATAAAAGAATTTCTGTATCTGGCTCTACGGGTAATTGGTACACGCAGGCGGATTCCTGAGCGGTTAAAAGTAAAACAAGAAAATAGTGGATGTGATGGGTCTTTCATAATAGAAGTTATTTTAGTCAATAAGCGATCTTCAAACAAAACTGATAGGGGTGGTAATTCAATGCCTATAATACGTTGAGCAATTTTCCTTGGATGTTCGAGTTTAGTTTTGTCTGCTTGTGTGAGATTTCCATAAAAACAAATGAGATTGAATAGAAGAACACTTTGAATGATAGACTGATAGAAAAGATGCAAGATCGTCCTGTCAACGTTAAATTTTTTGAGCTTCCTTAGAAAAAACATCCGTTGATTACATGTAGCTCTACTGTGTACAGCGTTGGTGTTCTTATTAAATCGTAGCTTATCATCAATCAAGGTACAAGATACTTACCAAGATACGTATATTCATGTACGTGTTCGATTGCCTGTTCATGAATATACAAAAGGATATGATTAACGTCACGTCAAAAGTGTATAATAATCTCTTTGGTTTTTTTGAACATTCAAATATAGGTTGTGTCGATCGCACCATTCAACAAACTGATTACCGGTAACTTGACAAAAATACTCATTCTCACTATTTCCTCCCTTAATGAAACCTGTGATGGCAGTGTCATCAGCATACTTTATAAATTTATGAACAACATTGACTGGTACTAGCGCAATCACTGGTATACAGTGAAAATAACGGGAGAAAGGACACACCCTTGTGGAGCTCCTGTATTGGTTAACAAAGTAGGGGATTTAATATTTCCAAGTCTTACTGATTGTTGTCGTTAGAAAGTTATGAACCCAGAGCACTATTTTAACATCAACCTCCATTTCTATCAGTTTATTTATTAAAAGGTGAGGAGTTATGGTATTAAAAGCACTAGAGAGGTCAATGAAGGTACATCTTACATATGATTTGGGGATATCTAAATGACTATATATTCCATAAAGAAGGACAAGAACAGCGTCCTCAACTCCCCTATTCTGTCTATAAGCAAATTGAAAGGGGTCAATAAATGAGCCAGCTTGACTCAATAGATGTTTCAAAATCAACCTTTCCAAACATTTCATGACATTAGATGTGAGTGCTACAGGGCAAAAGGCATTCAGATCTGTGCTTCTGCCTTTCCTATTCCCTTTTGGAACTGGTATAATCGAAGATGTTTTCCATATTTGTGGTATTACACCTAGATCCAAAGTTAACTGATATAATCTCGTAAAAATAGGAGCTAATTGTTGATAACAAGTTTTAAGAATCCGATTTGAGATGTCATCAGGTCCAGTGGCCTTGTTTACTTTTACTCTTCTTAAGATGTTCCTCACATCTAGCTCTGATATTACAATGCCAACATTACTTGTGATTTTACTTAACAAGGATTTACTCAAGCATTCATTTTGATCATGAAACTCATTGCAATCAAATCGTGTATAAAATAAGTTTAAATCATCTGCAAAGTCCTGGTTACATTCAGTCAATTTATGTTTGCCGAGTCCTATAATATCACAGTACTATAATTTGATTTAAACAGTATTTTGATGAGAGAAGGAGCAAAGAAGGAAGGGAGAGAGAGAGAGGGGGAGGGGGAGGGAGGGAGAGAGAGAGAGATAGGTGTGAGAGAGAGAGGGAGACAGGGAGCAAGAGAGATAGAGACAAATATAAAGAGTAAGATCTTCAGTTTATACTCACATCCTTTTTGAGTGAAACCAGGGATTTCAAAATCCAGTTCTGGAATACGCACAGATGCAGAGTTCGTCCTAATAACTTGCCTGTCCATATCCTGTTGATAGACAAAAGCAAAGGAAAAACAATTGCCTCGTCATACTACTGGAAATTTATATGATACAAATTTAAAGAAATGTTATATAAAGAACCCTCATATATCAAAAGTTGTATAACATATGCTCCTCCCACAATTTTTTCTGCTGTAATTTCATATACTAACCAAATTCTTAACTTTAACCCTGGCCCAAAAACTACACATAAGCCTAACCCTAACCCTAATCCTAACCATGACTCTAAGCCAAAACCCAACTGCAGCCTAACCCTAACCCTATATACTATGACAAAATAAAACCCAGAGCAGTTGGTTGGCTGAGCAAATGTTAGATCACCAGAGCTACCAACCTTGTGCGAACAAAAAAAGGAATCATGATGGCAAAAAAAAGGAATTTCAAGCAAAAAAAAGGAATTCATAAAAACGAAACTTACAACCACGCGCGAAACTTCCAATGCAGTTCATTCATCATGCTGTTTTTTCCATACGAGCAGGTATTTTTTTTGGTGGTTATTTTAGTATTATCGGCATTTAATTTTTTTTTAGAATATTTTTCTCTTCAAGTAGGTTTTAAAATTAGTTTTCTATTAAATTTGTGATCAAATCACCAATTTAGGGAAGTTGTTTTAAGTGCGCTATGTAAAAAAAAAAAAATTTAAAAATAAAAAAAAAAAAAAAAATTATTAAAAAACATATTTTATAAAGAAAAAACGTAGTACAGTAATTTGGAGGAAAAAACAGAGTAATTCCGGCAAAAACGGAATAGTTGGCAGCTCTGGATCACCATAGAGTTAGGGGCATGGACACATGCTTGAGTATTGGATAAATGATCATTGTATAAAGAAGCAGTACATACATTAGAAGAAACTAGATTTGAAGAGGTCAGCTAACATGACAGCTGGCAAATCATCAGTGCTTGGTCATGCAAAGTCCTACCCTATCCTGAACTGAAACATTGTTTAGTGTAACACATGTTTGAGCATCAATTCAAAAGAAAAAGTGATAAAGAATCAGGGTCCCATTCTATTTTGATCGTCGCATCATACGGGGATCATATGACTGAACGGGGCTATCTTGAGCGTCCACTGATCACTTTCATTTACTTCTTCAAAACTAGTTTCTTTAAAATACAATGTGGTTTTTAAGTCTGTACCCCCCCCCCTCCTTTCACACTACAAACATTCTTATCGTGTTTCTTTAAATGCTTTCATGTAAATTTCTTATAGTCTGAACAGGGCCACTCTTCTGTCTTGATCTCGACCTCATAGATAACAGTCAGCTGGCTATCGATCAGTGTCAACTTAATAATATTAATAATAATAATATTGGATATTTATATAGCGCACATATCCACAATGCAGGGTGCTCAAGGCGCACCAACTATCATCCCGGCTCTGCTAGGCAGCCGATTTCGGCGCTCACAGCATTCAAGGAATACCTTCCTACCGTTACCCATTTAACACCTGGGTAGAGTGTGGCAAATGTAGATTAATATCTTGCCAAAGGACATTGGTGCCGTGGCGGGACTCAAACCGCGGACCCTGTGATCCACAGTCCAAAGATTTATCCACTAGACCACAGCACCTCTGCCTCAATGCCCCAAAGTGATTGCAATTAAGAAGTTTGTTACCTTTTCTGTCCTGATTTCGACCTCGTGGATACATCCTTGTGGTTGCAAGGCACTGGCCGGCTGGATCTCGTTGTTGGTATAGTGACAGTGGGGGCAGTCAAAGGAACTGATGACGACAGACTTGAAGAACGGAATCCTGGTCAGGAGAAGCTTTGTCGTTCCCTGAGAGAGAGGGAGAGAAAGAGATAAGATGAGAGAGAGAGAGAGAGAGAGAGAGGAAAGGGAAGAGAAGAGAAAGAGAGAGAAAGAAAGAAAGAAGTGGGATGATAGTGACAGATAGAAGGGTAGGAAGGGGATGAGAAGAAGAGGGAGAAAGAGGGGGGAATAGAGAAAGAAAGATAGGGAGAGAAGAAGAGATCAGGAGGAAGTAGAAAGTAAAAGCACATAAGGGAGAGAGAAAGAGGGGAGGTAGAAGCTTTCTCAAGGATCACTATCTAAATGCAATATTACTTTATCTACCGGTATACTAAAAATAAACTTGACTTCTTTTTGTGCAATTGCATCCTTAAAGAATATGTCCAGAATCACTTAGAAAAGATTGATTATATAGCAACCTAAGACTTAGTGTAAGCTGTGAGATTTTTTAATCATCAAGATGATAAAAAAATTGATTTGGTCTTACCTAAAGTCACATGTACATCACACAGAAATGTACACACGGGACAACACACACATGTGGCATGATTATATGGTCCAAACTATTCAGTTAATTCTAATCACAATTCAAGTATGAAGAGGCCATAAGAGCCATTCTTTTCAGGGGAAATTGCTTCCATGATATCCTCTCACATTAATAAAAAGGAATGAAAAAGCTCACAATTAATTGTTTGCCTAACCAGAAGTCCAGGGCCCCCGTTTCATAAAACGTGTTATCAATATACTGAATTTCTATGACAAATCTGCTCTCAGCCAATCAAATGCGTGCGTGCGTGTGTGTTTGAGTATTTGTGTGTTCTTTATCATGTAGCTTAGTATTTCCATCCCTTGCTTGTATATACGTTCCATTCTTTTTATTCACCTTGCCATAGTGTTAATGTATGTATTTTGTCGACTATAGGGCCCCACTCACAAGCTTTAATCCTAAACCATTCATTTTATGATGTAATCAAGTTAATATGTTAATTAATGTACTATTACCAGTCTCTTTTTTATGTAAAAGATTATATCATGTTTTGTGTGGTTTTGAATAAAATGAACTTGAATGCTACTATTTCAGTAGCTTATAACAGTTATTGTAACTTGTTAATGACAACAAGCTTCATGAAACACTAACAGGGCTCAGAACTTAACCCTCTCCTTGATCTGTACAGGAAAATGCGTTCACATCAACTTACATTTTCCTCACAGTTCACACACAAGCTCTCGATCTCCGTGGCCTCGAGGTCATCCAGGTCACCAGAAATATTCTTGAAGAGGGGCTGGGAAGCCGCCTGTTCTTCAGTTGCCATGGTAACTCAAGTATTCCTTCTGGGAAAAAAATTGATGCAGAAAGGGTAGTGTACATGACGGGTGGTTCAAATGTCACAGTAAAATGCAGCAGCTTAAAGTTTTAAAACCGCAGATATGTTTTTAGCGTACTACTGGCACTGCACTTCATATCTTAGATCACACAGACAAGAGAATACACAAGGTGACCAAGAACTTTTATGTACACAACATGTATCATGATCACGTACTGTATTTTCTGACGTAATCGTTTCATTGACTCCTAGTTTAAAACAATTGTAATTCGTCATAATTCACATCAAATTAACCTGCATTATGTATTATAACAAGCAATAAAATCAAAAATTGAAGTCTCATTTTGCAAGATTTTTACAGCATTTATCGAGCTCAAAATGTATACATCAGCTGTCGCTAGCTATACATGCGGCATGCGTTCATTCTGATTCTGATAGCTATAGTGACATACGTTGTACATATACTGTACATGTGTATGTATGTACTATGACGCTAGCTGTCTATGCAACGCACGTCGCTAGACTAGCTACCTTGAAATGTATTCAACATCAACCATACTTGGGAGTAAAACATGACAAAACAAATGAATAAAGTAAATTTTGCATAGTATTAGTAAGACTTTAATTTCTGACTTTATTGCTCTTAAGTCTTTAAGACTTGACTAAAAATGCAGGACAGTGAGGTTATATTTGACATTAAGTATGATGCACATGAATTTCAATTGTTTCAGGCTCTCGGCGTGGTAGCTGTGCTAGACTCAACTGCTTTAGCAAGCAAGCACGAGCGATGTGTATATTAATTATTAGACTTGGGGTGGATGCAACGATAAGGACTAGGGATACGTCAGAAAATAATGGATGACCAACATGATTTATTGATTAATTTACTGAGGTCAGGGTACCATACAGTTGTCAAGAGTGACAATCATAACCATACGCTCAAACAGAACAGATGCTAGATGACAGCTAGGCATGCATGCATATTAAATACCGTTAACAAGATCCCAACGAGGCGTTGTGGCGCGATAGCGTGCATCTGTGCAGTGTAATCAAGCTATTAAACAATGTAGCTATATCAACGGGTTCGCGTTTAAGACATTTCCTATCTGCCGACGTGTTAAAATTGCATTTTTCATCATGGCACTGTGGCTACATTTCACAAGATTTTCACTAAATTTGTGTCTCTAGGCCTACTCTATTATATTAAAATTTGAGAAATCGACAATTCACTTACTGGAATGATCGCGAAACCTGCATTTGATGATATTTTTCCAGAGCGTCAATTCACACCGAGCATCCCATGGACGTCGCCATCTTGAAAAAAGTGACCCTAAATCATGATCAACTTCCGGTTCAATTTTTCACTCTAACCTTGTTATTATGACGTAGTACCAAACGAAATTTTGCACAGGGCAGCTGTACATAGTACTACATGCAAGAAGACCGATCAAAACCTCATCAGCAGTTTGCATTTACTTTTTTAAACGTTTTATTTACCCATCTTCGAAAAAAGAGTCACTGATTTGTTACTTTGGACCCAGTTTTTTAAGGTAAGTTCTTAGGCGCCATTCAAAATCCGGTTTTTATTCCATTCTTTGAGATGTTTTCTTCATAGAAACACCTTACTTTCATGCTGAAACTTTGTCGCATTTTGTCGCAACAGGTGTAAACAAGTCAATGTGGACGGGCTCTCTCGGTGCTGCCTATGCAGGTTCGCAAGTTCTTTTTAATTCAAGGCCACCTTACTGTTTTGTTGGGTAAGTACCAGTACCATGCATTATGCAATATATTACACGCACGATGACCATGTTATTTCCCTGCCATTATAAGCCTAGGCTAGGGGTGTTATGAAACAGTTTAACTGACATTGATCATATTTTGAATACCTTCTGACCTTCAGCAAACATTTCTTCAATTTTCTTACTGGGGAATGTTTTCATATTAGGCGATTTTTTTATATTCTTCATGTTCTTGTGAATTTCCCCTGCCTTATATTAAATTAACAACTGAAGGCAAACTTTCAGCCAATCAGAGTTGAGTATATAGGAAGTAGAATGAAATTTAAGAAACTAATTCTGAATAGTTTGAATAATTTTTTATCAAAACAACATTTTTCTTGAGTGCATAGAAATTTAGATTCATCTTTATTTTATAGACAAAGTTGCATATTAGGAAAATTGATTAAAAAATCAAAATGTGTTGCTAATTTAAATTATTTATAGATTTGTCTCAAGTCTATAATGCTTTTAAGACATTTAAACAAATTATTTCAAGTTAATGGTATAAGATGAAATAATGAAATAGGCTTGAATGAAAGAGGGATTAATGAGATTTCTCATCAGCTACAACATTTTTATGCTATTTTAAAGTTACAGTTTTTTTCTAAAGGTTTGACAGGAAGTAGGGTGGGGCTGATGGGCAAAACCATTTGCCATGGTTCTTTTTTTGAGGGGATATTGTGCCTTAGCTGATATACTCACACCATGCCCCCCCCCCCCCCCCCCAAAAAAAAAAAAAAATGTACAAGGGGGGGGGGGGGGGTAGCATTTTTTTGAATGGAGAAAAAAATGTCTGATTAAGAGCTGAGCTGCAATTGTAAAAGGAATAGTGGAATACCCACATACTGTACGTACCCCACCCGACTCCTTGACAACTACTGTACCTTGAATAATAAAACAATGTCATTGATAAAAGCAAATTGAATGGTAAATGAAGACTGAAAACAGTTATCTCCTTTACCATTTCATTTACTTGTAGATTTCCAGTAAGTGCAAGAGTTTTTTAGACCAAGGCAAAGAACAGTAAAAGAAAACATATGGATAAGAAATTACATCCAGCTAATCGGAAGAAGACCTTCAATTCGGTTGATTGGCTATGCCATGTGGTTCGGGTCAAGTTCCAAGAATAGCTAGGAATTACAGTACTCCAGGATGGCCACTTCATCTCAATCCATAAAAAATGATGACGTAATTAAACGTATTAGAGCTTCAGCAATGTCCAAGGTTGTTGGCTGGCTACTAGAGCAGTCGCCAGAATCAAGTGTTGTAGCCCTCCATAAGAAGGTGAAGAAATTAGATGATAAGTTCAAGAAACTCAGAAAAAGCAAACAAAGGGAAGCTGGTAAATTAGAGCTGGATAATTTTTTTCATGATTAGTTTCTAGTCACATGATGCTCCTTGCCTCATTCATGATTTTCTTTTTGTTTTGTTTTTTGTTTTTGGAGCTAATGCCATCTTTCTTTTGTCTTTATGAAGGTGCCAGGTTATCCATCGTGGTACAACATTGTTTACTCAGAGGCACCGGAGACAGTGTACACTTACAGGCTCAAAGACGATCTGGAAGCTGGTGATCTGGTGATTGAGGAGGAAGAACATTAAATAAGTTCCATGAAAGGTATTACAAAATAATTGCATTTTCCAAAGGCTTCCAATTTCCTTGATGTGTGTTAAGTACATAACAAAATTTCACCCTGGAAATCTTGATGGGTGCTCACTTTTCCCTCCCGTTAGGTGAAATTTTAAGTGATACATACCGCTTCTACTAGTACTAGGAACTTTCTATAAGGAACTTTCTATTACATATCTTTTTTGCCACTGTATTCCTCATAGAAAAAGCTTAGATTTGATGAATAATAAGTGTATTTTTGTATTTGGAAACCCTGATGAAAGATTAGAGAGTAAGAGCCCAGTTATTTCTAGAAGGTGCGGCAGAAGACATAGGGGGAATTGACACCTTTGACAAGCCATAACTCAGTGAAAGAACCTCCGATTCAAATTATCTCTTCACCATTGGATTTCTCTCATCAGGAGCTTTAATTTGATGTATGGTTTGCCCAGATTTGAAGAAGAAAATTTTTTGGTGTAATATAGCTAAACAATGGACCCTAAAAACTGATTCAGCCGAGAATGCAGGTTCAAAACCCACGTCTTTTGGATGGTGACATTAAAGGTCGGTCCCCAGACGTAAATAATAATATCTGATTGATACATGTCTGTAATATCCGAATTACACATAGGCCTACACACACCAGCGCCAGCCAGACTGCTGCGCAATCGTGTCGCTCGCACGGCCCGGTACCGACTGCATTGCCACCCACCCAAACCTTAGTTGTGTAGATTGTCGATATGATAGACACGTTACATAGACTTACGTGGCGTGGCAAAGTCAATCATCTTTTCACAATTTTACTCATTCAAAGTCACATAATTAATGCTGTCAATTTATTTCACTACATGTATCAACATATTACATAAATACTAGTTCTACGTATATCGAATACATACCTAGTTACAAAATCAGGTTTGAACTTGAATTGTTGGAAGTTGAATTATCCTCTCAGTTTCGCACTGCATGCATCGCCTAGTAGTAGTAGAAACATGTACATATGGCGCAATAACATGTACAGTACATGCAAGTCACACGGAGACTGGATCAAAAGTTGGGGACATTATTATGTGTACGTCGTAATCGTCCTGCGCTCAAGAACGGAGTACAGTCTTGCTGTGACATCACGTTAGCCTAGAAGATTCGGGGACTTTCCCCGATCGGCTGGTCATTGACGGGCGGGGTAAAAAAAATTATGAAAATGCTGTAAAACTCAGCAAGCATTACAGTTTGGCTGTAAGAAGTCATCTAATCGTTTATGGGGGGGGGGGGTGTTGTGTTGATGCACATGCATTAATACAATTCAGTATAAACAAATTTTTGTAAGGGCATAATAATAATTTATAAGGGCACTGGCGCATCGCCATGGTTTCGAACCCGGGTCGCCGGATTACGAGACCACTGCTTTACCAAGGCTGAGCTTTCCCTCTAAACTTATCAATACTGCAAATTATTTAGGTATGCTGTCTTATAATACGAGCCGGGCGGTGGCAAAAACCTTTTTTCGGGGCTATATTTTTATTTGTTGTTGTTGAAATAAATCTTTATTCAGATAAAATTACGGATAATATCGTAGTACATAAATATTCTTAACAATCAATCACATGTTTAAATGAGATCAAATCAAATTATATATCAATATTTACTTGATAGCAGATTGTAAATCAGTAATTGTCTTCTTCCACTTATTAAAATTTAAATCTGTTGTCAAGTTAACACATTAATTTTAACCTCAGTTTTGGAGATGCCCCCCCCCCCCCTTGGCGCTCAAGGGGGGGGGGGGGTGCGATTTTTCAAATTTCGAGGACCAAAAAAATAGTGCTTACTATGTGCTCACGAGTTTACAATTCGATTAGACTACCTTCTTGAGAAAGTTCTTTTTGTGTAATGCGCATGATGTTCAACACCTTTTGGGTTAATAAAATAGTACTCCTATAATTTGTCGAGGGTTGTTTGATATACTATGTTTTTGTTTTTCTTCCTTTACTCCTTCTACTACAAGGACCCCGACGTGGAGGATTTGGGCATGCGCTAGCTATACTCTCTATATATTATATACCTTACGCTCTACTGTATATCACAGAAATGGGAACATCCTAATTGTTTCCTGTCTCAATCGAGAATATTCTAGTATATCGGAAGTGCTATGTTTACAATTAGAAAAGAAATTCACACGATCGGAAATCCCCTCAAACGAGCAATGATATAATTCAATCATAGACCACTATACAACACACAGTCTCCTTTTACACAACAAATTTTTACATATAGTCTAGCCAAGGGACAATGATATACATATTCAGCTCGTTATATCAATGCAATTGTAAACGCTGTTAATTTTGTGAGTAATTTTCAGACGCAGAACACATTGGTCACACATGAGGTCTATACTTGTCTACGAGTGACAGTACGTCGATGTGTTAGTTCATAACGTCATGGCTGCAGACAAATAGATGACGCACGTTTTGCAAATTGGAAAAATCGTCGCTTCCAACGCTTCGTCAAAGTGTTCTTCAAGCTTCGACTATCAAACTGTTCAGAACAAACGATTCTGCAAATTATCACCAAGTAGAAATATATCGGGGAATTTAGCCCGTGCACCCAGACACTTTCCAAATTGATTGCGGTAGGTATAGCGCTTATTTTGGACATCCTCAAAGTTGATATTTTAGGAACCAGATAGCTCGAGATAAAATAAACTACAATGGCTTCAGGAAAATCACCAGTAATCGGGATTGATTTGGGGACAACGTGTTCCTGTGTAGGAGTCTTCCAGAATGGGACGGTGGAGATCATTCCCAATGACTATGGAAATCGGACCACACCCAGTTGCGTTGCTTTCACAGACAGGGAGATACTGATTGGAGAGGAGGCCAAGAATCAGATGTCAAAGTAAGTGGTTTGAGATTTAGTGCACGTTTGATCCTTGATCCAATAATATATCCTCACTAACGAACTTACAGAAAATTCCATGAACATTTCGCTCATGCTTTGAAGTTAGGAATTCAGTTGATATAGGAAAATGACCAAAGAGCAATTGTGACAGGAGCACGAGTCGTAAATCCGTGAGTCACTATCTATTTTAAGCACTTTCCATATTGACATTTCGCCCCTTCCCCTCAATCATCCTGGATCTGCCCCCTGTAATACAATAGTAACCCTAAACCTAACCTCAAACAAACTGCTATCCAAGCCCTGCCTATAAATCTTGGGCAAAGCAGAGCCCAGATAAATGTTGCCAGAGCAAATGCCGTAGCACCCCTAAATTGCAAAAGAAGCACATTGTTTTCCAAACTACAAAAATTGTGATATACCCAAAGTAATACCAGAACATGGTATGCTGGCCTAGCCGCCTATGTAATAGGTAATTCTATTTTCCTGTTTCTGTATCTGTTCAGGAATCCCAAGAATACTATCTTCGATGCCAAGCGTCTGATTGAGCGACAGTTCAATGACGAGGTTGTACAGTCGGGCATGAAACACTGGCCCTTCACCGTCATCAACACGGACGGCAAGCCGATGCTGCAGGTAGAGCACATTGGTGTAACCAAGACACTGTCTCCAGAAGAGGTCAGCTCCATGGTTCTGACGAAGCTGAAGGAGACAGCAGAAGCCTACATTGGCGAGAAGGTCACCGATGCCGTCATCACTGTTCCTACTCACTTCAACGATGCCCAGCGACAGGCGACCAAGGAGGCAGGGGTGATCGCTGGCCTTAATGTCCTCAGGATCATCAACGAGCCCACCGCTGTCGCCCTCGCCTACTGTCTCGATGAGAAGTCTGACGGACGTGAACTGCATGTTCTTGTTTTCGATCTCGATAGAAGTGAATTCGACGTCTCACTCCTTGTCATTGAAGATGGGATATTCGAGGTACTGACGACGGCTGGAGACGCACATTTCGGCGGAGAGGACTTCGATAGCAGACTCGTCAGTCATCTCGTTGAGGAATTCAAGAGCAGGAACAAGATAGACTTGATGACTAACTGCGGAGCACTACACCGATTTCATAAAGCAGTGGAACGTGCATCAAGCAGCACTCATTGCTGTATCGAAGTTGAAGTTGACTCTCTTTTCGAAGGCCTTGACTTCTACACTAGCATTAGCAGAACAAAATACGAGGAGCTGTGTTCAGATCTCTTTAAAAAGTGTTTGCAACCGGTAGAAAGAGTAATGCTGAATGCCAAGATCGATAAGAAGAGAATTGATACAGTAATCCTTGTTGGCGGATCAACGCGAATCCCGAAGATCCAGAAGCTTCTTCAAGAATTCCTGGACGGAAAGGAATTCAACATGTCCATAAACCCTGAAGAAGTTGTAGCCCACGGAGCCGCATTGCACGCAGTTACTGTGTCCGAGATACAAGTTTTTGCCTGTTTCCATGTTGCTCCTCTGTCTCTTGGTATCGAGACAGCGGCTGGCTCGATGACAAGTATCATTGATAGGAACACCATGGTGCCAACCAGAGTATCCCAGAGATTCACTACCTACTCGGACAACCAACTAGGCGTCTCTATACAGGTGTTTGAAGGAGAGCGGGCTATGGTCAAGGACAACAATCGCCTCGGCCAGTTTGAGTTGTCCGGGATACCACCTGCTCCTCATGGCGTCCCCAGGATCGAAGTCACTTTCGACATTAACGCCAATGACATATTGACCGTCACTGCTAAGGATTTGATCACGGGCTGCAGCAATGGAATCACCATCTCCAATGATAAGAGACTGTCCAAAGACGACATCGAACGCATGATGAAGGATGCTGAACGATTCCAAGCCGAGGATGATGTCCAGCGCGAAGGCATCGCCGCCAAGAATCTTCTTGAGGTTGACACCCTCAACCTCAAGACCGCCGTCAATGACTCCTCTGCAGAGAAATGGCTGGGCTCTGATACTATTGTGTGAAAGCCCCTCTTAATACAGATTAGGATGAAGGAAAATCACGATTTTATTTTATACTAAGTATTTAACTTGTAAACAGAAACTGACTCTTAATGTTTATTGTTCGTAAATATCCCCGTTACAGTGTCTATTAAGGTAAAAAGAAATCACTATCAATAATTGGTATAATAGGCATAAAGATGACAAGAACATCTTCATCGTGTATGTTACACTGAGATTTAACAAAAACGACAAGAAATAAAACAAATTACATCCCAAAACTGTCTACTAGCGTGTATGTTTCCTTGATCCTCTATTTATTATCTTATTGATTACTGTATAATGGAAATGAATATTCTCACTTAAGTCGTAAAAGACCACTCCGTGACAAATTTGGGTTCTTTGCTTGAGGGAATTCTACTTTTTCCCCAACTAAGTTTCAAGCTCTTTACTTATAGGCTCTGAAATTTGATAGTTAGAGCAATAATTATAGTGATGATAATGATAATAATAGTACTAGTAATATTAACTTTCTGGATTGATGAAGTAACAGCCATAAGTCAAGTCAAGTTTGGATCTTGCAAATACAAGAGGCCTATAATTATTATCGCGGATCCAGGATTTTCCAATAGGGGGGGGGGGGGGGGGGGGCCGGAAATTTGAAAATTGAGCAGACCGTTTTTTCAACTCAACATACCAATAATGACAAGGACATATTAGAAGCACCATACCGGTAAAGTTTTTGACATTTTCTGGTTTCACAATTCGGCTAGTGAGCGAAGCGAGCGAGCAAAAACTTTAGCATAATATGTATTTTTTGAAAGAGTTATTTATCACCAAAATAAACGAGAAAATATATCAAAAATTCATATTCGGGCAGCTCGCTGTCATGAATTTGTTAGAGAAAGAAGATGATTTGTTGTACCATTCTCGACTCTTATTCCTTGTCTGAATTCAGTTTTCCCCCTCCCGCGCGAAGCGCGGAAGCTTTGACCTTAAGCTTTGACCTTTTATAGTTTAATGAAATTATTAGAGAAAAAAGATGATTCGTTGTTCCATTCTCGAATTTAAATCCTTGTCTGAATTCAGTTTTGCCCCTCCCGCGCGTAGCGCGTAAGCTTCTGACGCTTGATTAAATTATGAGAGAAAGAAGACGATTCGTTGTACCATTCTCGACTCTTATTCCTTGTCTGAATTCAGTTTTCCCCCTTCCGCGCGAAGCGCGGAAGCTTTGACCTTTTATAGTTTAATGAAATTATTAGAGAAAGAAGATGATTCGTTGTTCCATTCTCGACTTTAAATCCTTGTCTGAATTCAGTTTTCCCCCTCCCGCGCGTAGCGCGTAAGCTTCTGACGCTTGATTAAATTATGAGAGAAAGAAGACGATTCGTTGTACCATTCTCGACTCTTAATTCTTGTTTGAATTCAGTTTTTCCCCTCCCGCGCGAAGCGCGGAAGCTTTGACGTTTCATTAAATAAATAGAGAAAGAAGACGATTCGTTGTACCATTCTCGACTCTTATTACTTGACTGAATTCAGACACCCCCCCTCCCGCGCGAAGCACGGAAGCTTTGGCCTTTCAACGATTTATTAAATTATTAGAGAAGGAAGACGATTCGTTATACCGTTCTCGACTCTTTGACCTTGTCTGAATTGAGTCCTCCCCCCCCCCCCCAGTACTGCGCGAAGCGCGGAAGCCTCGACGTTTTTTGATTAAATTATTAGAGAAAGAAGATGATTCGTTGTTCCATTCTCGTCTCTTAATACTTATTTGAATTTAGATTTCCCCCTCCCGTGCGAAGCGCGGAAGCTTTGACGTTTCATAAAATAATTAGAGAAAGGAGATGATTCGTTCCATTCTCGACTCTAAATTCAGTTTTCCCCCTCCCGCGCGTTGCGCGTAAGCTTCTGACGCTTGATTAAATAATGAGAGAAAGAAGACTATTCGTTGTACCATTCTCGACTTGTCAGAATTTTCTGCTCCTTTTTCGTCCTCTGTTCTCTTACTGCCCCTACCGCCCCTGGCTACGCGCCTGCTTTAAAGGGAAAATAAACAATCATGATTGTGATAGCACACAATTAGGTTAGTATAAATGAAAGAAAACAAAAGATCTATTACACCAACCATGTATAAATCACGGCCGGGAGCGTCATATCACAGTTTTGTGTTATCGGGCGAGGGCCGGAGCGTAGCGAACAAGCGAGATTTTGCAATGTTGAATGCTGAAATTATGCATTCTAGAAAATTCCTAAGCCCAATATGTACGTTGTTTCCGCTATATTTCTTTCTAGCTATATTTCTAAATTTCCTGGGGGACGTATCCCCCTATCGGGTCCAGGGTAATTGCCGCCCCTGCCCATTCTTACTACCAACATGAGTTCAAATACAAGCACAAGCGAGTTGGTATAGGTTGAATCCAAATGAAAGGCAAAATAAGAGTTGTGAAGTGGCCCTACCGTTAATTTACAATTTGACTGTTGAGTGTATAGCTTCTATTTAAAAGACATCCAAAATATTGTGCCCTTTTCAAATTTCTCAATAAAGAGTGATGACCTTTGTAGCGCAGGGGCTGTTTTAAACGTTTAACTTTGAATCCGCGGCTCGAGATTTTATGCGGCCGACCCGGCCCCCTCCATTTAATAACGTTTGCCAAGCCTTCTGGAATGACCCCAAATTTCCCGATTACAATTTTTCCCTTATTCGTAGTTACTGTCACTTATCGCCATTTCCTTGTCTTTCCCCCCGATCTCACCCGACTTTTCTCTCCCCCCCCCCCCCCCCCGCATGTATGTTCCCTCTCTTTGAAAGCACCCCTCTATCTCTGATGGTGTGTGAAGTCAGTACTGGCCGGATTTGTGTGTATCACGGGCCGGACTTTGTTGCGTGAAAAACTGAGTAACCCTTTATCGGAGATTTTGGGAACACAAATTCGGTCCCTCCGACTCCGGAGTGGGAGGGAAGGGGGGGGGGGGGCTTTTTTCTTTTTCTTTTCTCCTTTTTTTTTCTCTCACTCTATCTCTTTCTTTCCTCTTCTCTTTTCTTTTCTCTTCTCCTTTCTTTTCTCTTCTCCTTTTTTTCTTCTCTTCTTTCTTTTCTTCTCTTCTTTTCTTCCTCTTTTTTTCCTTCCTTTTTTTTTGCGCCGCCAATAGGGAGGGGGGGCCGCGGCCGTTTCGGCCCCCCCAGGATCCGCCACTGTACAAGTAAGTATCATCAGAATGCATGTTAAAACATTCTTAAACATGCCTTTAAATAAATATTTTGCTCGTCACATCAACCAGCAGAAAAAAAGACGTACTGAATTGTATTCCTGCTAAAAGTATAGACTTAGGAACAATTTTATTAACCATTTTAAGATTCATTTTCATCTCTTCCATTTTCAAGATAACATAACAAGATATAATAACATGACAAAGTAGCACAACATTACATAACAATCACAATCATAAATAGGAGTTGATAGATTGTAAGAAATAAAAAAAAAAGGGGAAAAACCTCCTCCTTGCACCCTCCCCCCCCCCCCACATGCCCTCATGCCGCTAACGAACCATGTACTGTTATTATTATACTGAGAACTAGTGGCGTAGCGTGGGCTCAGTCATGGGGGGGGGGGGGGGCAGTCTTTAGTCTACGAGATCAGTGGGTTTTAAACAATTTTTTTGTCACGGCACCCTTTTAAGAATTAAAAATAGCTTTTTGTCATCCCGATCCCAAACCCATCACATAAAGTTCTTTTTCACCTTTCTCTGGCACTCGTCATTTGCCATATGCACACGAACGGGCATATTTGATTCTAAATTTGGGAGCGGGTGAGCAAAGAAAATGATAATTTTTAAAATGGCAAATAATTATTTTGTAATCAACACACTAGATAAGACATATAATAATGCATGCGGGCACATCGCCCAGGAATATACATGAATACACAAACTCATATATTCGGTCCCCTCGATACATGCGTATGAGGATATTCGGCCATCTCATTGCCTAGGATTATCCTGATGCTAAATGGTGCAAGCGCATGAGCGTGGGAAACGGAATTTCGGTAGAAAAATTTAAGATATATTTTGGTACCTCGCTGTCAAAAAGAAGGACATTCGGGCACCACGTTACCCACATGTCGAGATGTATAATGCACTTGGCTGCCTTAAATCATCCTGTTTCTAAACTTTGCGAGAGAGCGAAGGGAGTGAGGAAGAAAGACTCTTTATCATCTTCAAAATGCTTCTTCCCAGTGAAATTAAAAACTGTAGATGTTTCTAATCTTCGGTTTTCTTAAAATCGACGTTATTCCATCAACATTTATCCAAAAAAATATATCACAACATTCCTTTAGTGGAACCCCTAGGTTTCTTACAGCACCCCTGGTTGAAATACTCTGTACTATATGGTCAACATTTGAGGGGGCAGATCAGGGGCGGCGATTTCTTTTCATGACCGGGGGGGACGAAATGCGAGGAAAAATGTGTATTCCGTTGGTATCACCAGTGGTGTAATGAACAAAAACTTCTTTTTTTTGGAGGTTGGGGGGGGGGGGGGGGGGGGGGGAGGCAGAAAAAAAATCCGCGTCACCACCACCACTCTTACGCGTTACATGCAGGCCCCGCGGAACGTTTTTTCAAAGTGGGGGGGGGGGGGGCTAAAGTATTTACGATCAGGTAGAGTGTAGCGTAAATTGGCGTGGGATCTCGGGGCAAAGGCCAGGCGGAGGTCAAAGGCGGAGCCCCCGGAAGCTCAGGGGTTTTAAGCATTTAATTACGTTCAGATGAGCATATTTTGACACCTTATTTGTGACACTGGAAGGACAATAATTGGCGTGGGATCCAGGACGCGGAGCCCCAAAATTTCAGGGGTTTAGGCATTAAATTACGGTCAGATGATGATCCAGGGGCCCGTCATATGGCCCCTGGCGGGGTCCAGGGGACAAAGCCTCCGCAAGCGCACAATGTCATGTTTTAGGCCTTTAATTAAGGTCGGATGAGCATATTTTGAAACCTTATTTGTGACACTGGCAGGCCACTATTCTTTCTTTCTTTCTTTCTATTTATCTTTGATATACTTTTTAAAAAATGGGGGATGGGGGCTCAAGCCCCCTAAACTTCCGTTCCGTGGGCCCTGACATGTAGGCTTCTTAATAAGCATATGTTTTGCCTGACAGTAAATTTGCGAATTTTTCATTGTCCAACAAACGCAAAAAAAAACGTATAATTTACACAAAAGTGAGGAAACATTACAAAAAATCATGTCATTTCAGCAACATTTGTAAATCATGGGTATCGAATTAGAATTAAAACAAGTTTGAGTTTTATTCGGGGGAGGCAAATGCCCCCCCCCCCCCATTAGTACGCTAGTGGGTATCACGGTGATACCAACGGAATACAGATTTTCTACAATATTTACTTGTAAATTCTAAAGGATATTATGCGAGGTCGAAGAGCTAGAAGATTTTTGCATTTTTATTAGTCTAAACGCTGCACGCTTGGGCCCTCCAGAGCCTAAAAGTGTGTTGTAGGCTTTAATTAGTATTCGCTATACATGTTGTTTATGCACTTTTTCAAATTTCAGGGGGGGGGCGATCCCCCCTAAAAAAAATGAGGGGGGACGTGTCCCCCCGTCCCCCCCCCCCCCCCCCCGGGATCGCCGCCCCTGGGGCAGATTGACTAGGCCGGGAGGGAATATACTCCTTGCCCTTTTATAGTGGGAAAATGTTGCATTTTAAAGTGAAACTGACACTCTTTTTGTTTATTTTCCTGTATGTCTTATATCTTTAACTCCAATCTTCATTTCGTTTTCTTCTCTGCTGTACACTACATGAAGGATAGCCTACAGATCTTAACATTCAAAAGTATGTTTCGATAATTTGACTTAAAATTGGTAATACCAGCAAGATGTAAGTTTTTACAGCTAAAATCTACCTAAAAAACATTATATAATCGTTCACCAATGCCAGCACTAACACAAAAAAAATGCACTCATGCAAAGAGTTCAATGAGAATCCATATAGGGGTAGCCTACTCTAAATGAGTAATATAGATATCCTCTAAAAAGGGCGGGAAACATTTTGTCATTGACTGGAGAAGCAGGGAAGTGGGACCTTTGCACCACATAATTCCTATTTAATTAATTAAAAACATATACCATTCAGCCAAGGACACAGGTTCGAAATTGAGTCACGTCTTTCGGATGGTGACGTTTAAAGGTCGGTCCCCAGACGTAAATTGATACACGTCTGTAAAAACCCAACACACACACACACACACACACATTGCAATTTACAACATGATGAAGAATATGAATAGAAGGACAAATTACACATCAAAACTGGTAGTCAGATGTGAAGAAAATGATTAAGATTATGACCAATAACCACAACTCGCAGACACTCGATTACAACAAATATGTCTTTGTTCTCATTCAGCTATTTAACCCCTTTTAGCTATAGCCGCATATTGGCATGGCGAATTCAGCCATATGTCACAAAAACAGAAAATATCCAAGGTTTTAATAGAAAGGAGGAAGTAATAATACATCAGTTGAAACTAGGGAAGTGCAAATTAAATTATCATCAGCACATTAGTAATCAACATGAAGATGGACTATGCATCCATTGTATGGTTCAAAAACTATAGAGCATTTTTTACTACAATGCAAGAAATATAAAGTTTAACTTATGTGTATTTTACTTTCTTTCTTGAATTACTTGATGATCGTATATACAATTTCCACACCACTGCGCCAGGAGTGTCATTTTTTACAGACATGGTGCGCATTATAAATGTTCACTATTATTATTTATTATTATAAAAGAGAAAGAAGGATAATGCAAAGACGATTGAAATGTAATACGTTAGATTTAGTAAAATTATTAGGGAATTTATCGGATTTTAGAGTCCTCTTAGATTATATTAAAGATACAAACAGATTTGGAATTTTGTATAGCTATAGTGCGCTTTCCTCTGTGAGTATAATGATTGAAATGTTTGATTATCATCAATATTAAAATCATAAGGATGACATCCTTATGATTAAAATACACGACTAAATGGTGAAGAGAAATTAAATCGAATTAATCTTTCACAGTAGCACTTCGCTGAGACAGGTGAGAAAGACAGAGCCCCATCAGTAAAAGTGAGCCATGAGATCCAGTTCGACAAGATGAACATGCACCAAAGAAGGAACGCCGTGGCGCAGATAATCTGTCAAGCAAAGAGATTCGATCATACACAGTATGTCCTCCGCTGTCAAGATTGAAGAGCGCCATCTAAACGCCAATAACAACAACAATCATACAATTTTAGGGGATTCCCGATGAGGTAATTGTAAGAACGCGCGCGCGTCCGCACGATATAGGTCGTGGCCAAAGGTCGTGGCCGTGGCCTTCATAGACAAATACAGTAGTGGCATGCATTACGTGCGCAACGATCCCGATGTCACAGTCTTATTTTCAGCTAATTTCTCGCTATTGACGTAGAATCTTGATTTCCATCATCCATGCAAGCTGCCCAGGCTGTAGACAGAAATGACACTTGCGTGAATAGGAAACCACCATTCGCTCGGCTCGGATCCCTACAGTACAATTTCCTTCTTGAATTCTTCCCATCGCCGCCACCAGGCCATGCCACTCCACAGGTCAGACGTTAGCCTGTACAGTGTAGGCCTAATCAGTAGTAGAATCTAGTAGCGCTTAACTGTAAACAAGCTTATGCATGCGGATATCGGATGAACGAGTGGTTTCCAAAACCTATAGAAAATAACCATCTGGTGAGTATTGGGTTATTTTTCTTATAACTAACATTTGTCAACCTTTTATAAGGCAATTTGCTCTTTATTGTTGACCCATTCTCGTAGTCGTACAGTGTCACTCGTAATTTGCTGTTTGTGTATTTATTTTACGTTTACCCGAGAGTCTGCAAGAATGCTGTTGATCTCCCACAATGACACAACTTATCTGCATTACCATCCTGGCTGTGTATTAAAAGCTGTTTTATTGATTCTCAACATTTCAAACACCACTATACAAAACTCAATTGAGTGATTTCACTCAAAATCGGTACTTTAGTGACAATTGATGACACCTAAATATGAGTAAAATACCATTTTTTCATCTTACCTTCGTACAAAGAATGCACCATCTCCTCCCATCCGAAGAGCCCTCATAGTGAGAGCCCAATTACTCACATCCACCTACTTGACACAATGCCGTCTCTTCACGCTAGTTAAAGATAAACTTGAGTTCTGGTAATGCGATTGCATTGTGAAAGAAAAGGTGTGGAATGTATC
This sequence comes from Strongylocentrotus droebachiensis, assembly GCA_035222895.1. Classification (NCBI taxonomy): domain Eukaryota; kingdom Metazoa; phylum Echinodermata; class Echinoidea; order Camarodonta; family Strongylocentrotidae; genus Strongylocentrotus; species Strongylocentrotus droebachiensis. Next base: position 62,233 of record JAVYIG010003289.1, read on the forward strand.
AGAAAAGTTGATCATATAGCATGTAAGTAATGGTGTGTAATGCAAGGTTCTGGAGTCATCAAAATCATCTTAAATTTGGCAGAGTCTTGGTAAAGTAACAATCACTTACACAGAAAGATGTATATGGGACAACACACATGTTGTCGGGGCTAGTACTACCCTGATTTCCTTATCTTTCTATGCTCATTACTCAGCCAGTATACATTTTCTTCCAAAATTGTTTGGCACATGACATTTATTTGTAATCTTGAACATTCAGTGTAAGTTTCGTTAGATTCTGTGAGAATTCATTTTCTTTTTTTTACCAGAACTCGAGTTTATCTTTAAGAAATCACCTATCTCTACATGCCCCCTTTATAAAACCAATGATGAGGCAGTGGAGCACTTTGTTGGAGTCTGCTCATACCTGGCCCATCTTCGTCAGGATTTCATCAGCAAAGTCAAGGAATGCCTCGTGGATTATCCCATCTGTTTAAACCTACATGTATATAAGGATGATGACCCACAGCAATTTACCCCTGCTACTCTGTTACCCCTGCATCCATGCCTGCCTTCCGAAATTCATAATAACCTACTTCTACTATCGCTCTTTTTCCTACACAAAATTGAAGCTTCTCGTTCTAAGACTGTCGTGACGGTGCGGAATATAACCTACTGGGCCTAAATAACTGTTAATTACGCATTATGCTACTAGAATAAGGATTAGTCCTACCATAGGCTGTATACTAATACAGCTTGAAGTCTGTCTTGAAGCACTCGTCGTGTCGCCGGTGGAGCTCCACATACGTCGCTAGTAGACCGAAGAGACAGAAGAGACGAGCAATCAACAGTGTATGTACTTGTCGCGTGCAGTCTCAGGTTCAATCTGATGTTCCCAGTAATAAACACGCCCGCGGAAACTACCGCGGGTGTCGCCTAATGCGGGACTTACGCGCATATGCCGCCAGAGCCGTAGTGGCTAAGGCTGAACCACTACATTATTCCCCACTTAATGAGTTTAAAGCCCAACTTAAACTAAACTAAAACTAACTTAAAACTACTCCCGTACCGCAGTGCGGGGTCACGCCGTTCCCGCTGGCGGATGGGTCAAGGACCCTCCCTGCCAGCACCGGTGAAGTCTTGGCCTTTCCAGAGGGCGGGCGCCTTTATCATACCTGAAAATATACTGTATTCCAAAATTTGGTACCGGAAATATTATGAAAAATACATGTGTATAGAGACCCAATCCCATAGCCATAATGGTGCATGAAATATACGACTATATAATATAACTAGTCAATCCCATAGCCATAATGATGCATGAAATATACAACTATATAATATAACTAGTCAATCCCATAACCATAATGGTTTCCATTCTGGTTACAAACAGAAATATACCAGTTAACCCTTACCGTGCCGGTGTCACATGTAAATGACAAAGAATAGCAGTCCTGGCACGGGCGTAAGGGATTAACCGGGGCATTACAGGCATAAAGAAACAGAAATATACCAGTTAACCCTTACCGTGCCGGTTATACATAATGACAAATTGCAAAACGTCTTGGCACGGGCATAAGGGATTAACCGGGGCATTACATTAAATTCCCAAGGTGACCGAGCATGAGAGTGTGAGTGATCAACATAAACGATGAATGGCAATAAGTGTGCAGAAAAGGGGAAGAGCCCAATGGCTCCCCATTCCCCAAGTGCAGTTTGGATGGTACAATGTCCAGAAACTGGGCAGTCCCACATGAGAGCCAAACGGCTCCCTACAGGCAGTCCAAACGGTGCATATAAGTATTAGAATGATAAAAGCAGATCACTGAAATCAGATGGAAAATTATATAGAAGGTGAAAACACTTCAACAAAATAAGATTACATTCTCTGGGCCACTCGGCACCCGGGGGCACAATAGCCACTGCCGGCAAATTCCTGATATCATTCAGGGCACCCAGGCCCGTAACACCATCAAGCACATCCAAAAGGCTCTTGTATCATTCAGGGCAAATCCAAGCAAATCCAAGCAAATCCAAAAGGCTCTTGTATCATTCAGGGCACCCAGGCCCGTAACACCATCAAGCAAATCCAAAAGGCTCTTGTTGACCCAGAGGAATTACTCCCCAAAAACATGATCATATTCTGACTTATTATTGGAACCAGTACCACGTAGTGTCACTTGGGAGATATCAAAAGCCGGCCGTTTTATGGCCTCAAACACACATGAGTGCTCTGTCTCCCTGTGAAAAGAATGCTTCCTAGTCAGCTCTTAAAGCGGAGCAGCTGCAGCCGTGGCCGTAGCTTGTCTGATTAAAGGACCATCGGCTTCAACCGGCTGCAACTCATCCACTTCCTCAGCTACCCCAAGCTGAGTCTCTCCCCGACAATCGGTGATTACATACTGTAAACATCAAAATCCTTTCCCCGATCCAACACAATCCGAGGTACCCGCTTCACACTTCACACTAAAAGGAGGCACCACGGCCCGCCTAGCGATACAAACCCTCTGGATGCAAGCTACCTTGGAATCCATTCCATAGTTATCTATTCAGTTTAAAAACATCAACACTTAAAGTCCAGGAACTCAGAATGGACGATTTACAATGAAATTAAACAGTGTAAACAAAAGTGAACTAAAATATATACATATTTCCCCCGATCAAACACGATCCAAGGAATCCAAAATGGAACCGGCACCATGTCCTTGCGGACGAGCCGTTGTGAATGGCTTTGATAGTGAACCATAATATATATACTTAAGACAAACATGTTATTTCCCCCGATCAAACACGATCCAAGGAATCCAAAATGGGAGCCTGTGGGTGGGCTGGAAAAGGGAAAGGTCCTTACTCTGGAGCCCTGGACTCCCAACAACCTTGCATCTTACCCGCTTCCCACTAGAAGGAGGCACCACGGCCGTCCTGGCGACACTACCTCCTCCCCCCCGACACGACACTACCTCCTCCCCCCCGACAATAACATTAACTACCTGGACCAAGGGACCGACCGAAGAGTCAGGCGGGTCACTAACATTATTTACCTTGACAAAGGGACCGACCGAAGAGTCGGGCGGGTAACTAACATTATTTACACCAGTATTCACTGATTGTAGGCCTCTTGGTTTCCAGATCGGAGATCGGCCTCGCTCTCCGACCCCTCCAGGTTTTCCGGAACTTCAGCCACGGGAGATAGAGAGCAGGCATGGGACAGCATAGAAACCTCCAAAGACTTAACAGTCTTCAAGACTTCCGCCAACATACTATCCATGTTGTCCATGCGTGTCCTCAAACTGGCGAGTTCTTTCTTCACTCCACTCATGTCCACCTTCAGACTGCCTATGTCCTTCCCTTGAACCTCAAGAAGGGTGCTGACATTCCCCCGGTCCGCCGCCGGAGCCGGACGGGGAACATCTCGACCTGTGGAAACTGTTGGGGAACGATAGGGTTGCCTATGCCGAAAAATTCCCGGCTCCTCAACTGTATCATAACTGTCCTCCACAGGAGCCGGACGGGGAACATCTCGACCTGTGGAAACTGTTGGGGAACGATAGGGTTGCCTATACCGATAAATTCCCGGCTCCTCAACTGTATCATAACTGTCCGCCTCCTGATTGTACAGGCAAGTCTGCTGCACCTGCTGCCGAGGAGCTGGATATAAATGGCGGGGCTCGCTCCCGTACACAACACGCTGGGTGTGTTGTGCCCACCTGATGGCCTCCAGGGCCTCTTCAACGGACTTCGGGCGTTTATTCAGAGCGGTCAAACCCGCCGCCTTATCCGTACAACCCTGGCATAGCTGCAATACCATCTGAGTGCCGTCACCCCTTTGGTCAGACCCAAAAGCTTCACAAAACAAAGCCTGGAGCCGGTCGGACCACCCAAGGAGGGACTCCTCCGGGAGTTGGCGAGCCGTCCGAAACTCGGCTATGGCCTCCTCCGGAAATCGGGTAGCCCCAAACCGACGCCCCATCGCTGTCAACATATGGTAATACGACTCGGTGCCCATATCCCGAAGATTCGAAAAACAATCCGACGCAGACCCTTCCAGACACCAGCCTAGAGCATCCAAACACTCCCTCGGACTCCACTGGCACGACGCAGCATAGCTTGTAAATTTCCTGAGAAAGGAATGCCAACTAGTCCTCCCATCGAAACTAAGCGACCTTGGCAGACGAGGGGGCCAATCTCGGCGCCCCTGCGGCCAGTAATCCCCCTGACCCCCTGGTGGGGATTCCCTAGAAGAGGGAGAGACATAACTATTACTTCGTGGGGGTTCCCTGGAAGGTAGACTGCCAACGTCCCTAAACCGGTAGTCGGCGGAGGGCTCGGCTGGTTGCGGCGAGCTCCTAACCTGTGATTCAGCCGCCGTCCCGGCTATAGGCCCAGCTGGGCCTCCACCCGAAGGCGGGGGGTACACTGTATGTTTATAGGGAACAGGATCCGGACTTGGGGCTCGGGACTCGGGACTCGGGACCGACTGGGTTTGCTCAGTCTGGGTTTGCTCAGTCCCCACCCCCTGTGCCTGCTCAGCCTGATCCGCCTTCCTATAAGGCTCAAAATCAAATAGATGCAACAGGTCCTTAGCTTCATGGAGACGAGGACACTGCAAAAATAACTCCTCCGTTAAACTCCCACACTGCTCCCTCCACGTAAGAATCTTGTGGGACTTAGTTTTATCCACAACGGCCAGTAAGGCCTCTTCAGTCCCATAATTCACCTTAACCTTCTCTGTGGCCATAACCAGCTGTAAACCAGCAACGATTATATAACCAAATGAAGAAAGAAAAACAACATTCAATACCCAACAATCCCTCCTTCTTGCTTACTTACTAACCTACTTAGTTTCTTAACCACTTACTAAGTGCCCTACAGGAAAATATTGGAACCCTAAACCTCACTGAAAAAACACCGGGGAATTATCTCCACGGTGAAACAATCCAGCGAGCGGGCCAAAACTAAACCCTACTAAGTAACACTAAAGGACTAGTCTAGACTTAAACCGGCAACAAACCTCACCGAAAAACACCGCGGAACTATCTCCACGGTATAATGCTCGGCGAGATGGCCGTAGTCTACAATATTAGTAATGATGAAATGAAGATGAAATTAAATACCACCCACGATTTAACCCCAAATCCACAGATATACAAAACAAGACTAACAGTCAAAAATCCCACTTAGGTACCTACCCAATCCTTCCTTCTTGCTTACTTACTAACGTACGTAGTTCCTTCAAGGAAAATACTTCTTGCTTACTTACTTAGTTTCTTAAAGGAAAATACTTGCTTACTTACTTAGTTTCTTACTTAGTTTCTTACAGGAAAGACCTAGAATCTATTGCCTACTTAATAACTTACTTAGTTTCTTTCATAATCTTACTTAGTTTCTTACTAAAAAATTCCTACTTAAACAACCCTATACCCATAGTATACCTCACCGAAAAACACCGTGGAATTATCTCCACGGTAATAATACTTCGGCGAGAGGGTTGAAACTAATTTAATGACTCCTACTCACTACTACTACTCTACTCCTACTTAAACAACCCTATACCCATAGTATACCTCACCGAAAAACACCGTGGAATTATCTCCACGGTAATAATACTTCGGCGAGAGGGTTGAAACTAGTCTAATTAGAGCCTACTAAGTTCTACTTAAACGACCCTATACCTCACCGAAAAAGAACACCGTGGAATTATCTCCACAGTATAAAACTCTGGCGAGAGGATCACAACTACAAAAAACGGCTGTACAACCAGTCTAGTGAGTAGAAAAAAAATGGGCGAATTCAAGTACAAAAAATGACCGAAACCGATGCCAAAAATCGAAATACGGCCGGAAAAATACCAACGAGTCCCTAAAAAACTATCCTACAACCCCAAGCAGACAAGAAATGAAAAACTAAGAGCTTATAAGGCTCTACGAAAAAAGTTCCAAAAATAAAAAAATCCTTCAACACACAAGTGAACGTATTCAAGATGGCGGCACGGACATGTGTGCGACCACAAAAAATTATCCCCAAAACACGGAAATGAGTACCCCAAAATCGGAATACAGCACTGAAAATACCCTACGAGTCCCTAAACTACTAATCTACAACAATAACCAACTACAAACGGGGAAAAAACAAGCTTACAAGGCCCCACGAATTAATTTCCAAAAAATTAAAAACCCCTTAAGTACACGTGTGAATACAAACAAGATGGCGTCACCCACACGTGTGCTACAATAAAATATGTCGCGCAAGCCCGAAAAGAACGATTACGCCAATGTCGTGACGGTGCGGAATATAACCTACTGGGCCTAAATAACTGTTAATTACGCATTATGCTACTAGAATAAGGATTAGTCCTACCATAGGCTGTATACTAATACAGCTTGAAGTCTGTCTTGAAGCACTCGTCGTCTCGCCGGTGGAGCTCCACATACGTCGCTAGTAGACCGAAGAGACAGAAGAGACGAGCAATCAACAGTGTATGTACTTGTCGCGTGCAGTCTCAGGTTCAATCTGATGTTCCCAGTAATAAACACGCCCGCGGAAACTACCGCGGGTGTCGCCTAATGCGGGACTTACGCGCATATGCCGCCAGAGCCGCCAGAACCTACTTCTACTATCGCTCTTTTTCCTACACAAAATTGAAGCTTCTCGTTCTAAGACTCTCCAATAAGACTCCGAAGCTCCTAACCGGTCAGATTTTAAACATTTACTTTATTTGGACTCCAGGAATCTCCAAAACAGTGGAGGGATCAACTAAGAAGAAGAAGAAGATGTTAAAAAAAATACCTGGTAGTTTAAAAATTCAAGTTGAAAGTCTAGGGTCAAATTTGCCGATCAGCCACACCGGTTTTAGTGTGTAGCCTACATTGGTATGCAATAGAGTGTGGTGTGTGTATTGTGTGTTATACCTGCCTCTCAGCAAGTATGCAGTGCTAGAGGTCAATACGCATTAGCATTGACTCTGTGCTTTGCTGTAGTGGTTGAGCTGAGTGTATAGTCGAGCTTGGAGTTCAGACTTTTGTATTTATCCTTCTCATATCTTTTTACAGGCATTGTTGTCGTTTTTGGTTTCATCAGAGTTTTACAACATAATGAAGAATAAAATAACTAGGAAAAAACCTGGGGCTAGGGTACATTACGAAGGGTGCGAAAGCTTTTGTCCGTGAAGCCTTACATATGTTTAAACCTAACTTGTTTACGGTAAACCACTACGAAAGAGTCTCAGCTACCGGTAAACTGTAGAATCTCGCTTTAGAAACCACCAGATGAAATAATTGAAATATCAAATTGAAGAATAAGAGTTGTTCTAATTAGCTCGTAAATATTGCAGTTGTTAAATTCTTGTCTCCCTGTTTTAAAGCCCCACTGCACTACTTTTAGCTACTTGCGCCCTCTTTACAGCCAGCAATGTCTAAGCAGTACCCCTTGATCCCCCATAATGCCCTTTTGCTTATGTTAATTGAGAGCTGATTTGATTAGATAACCACCTACCAGTGACATTGCAGGGAGGTCTAATCCCTCCATGCCAAACTAGTGCAGAGGGGCGTTAATATGTGAAAACTGAGCGAAATGAAGTGCCATTTTTTAGAACTGAAAATATTGCAGTAGGCAGGCCTCTCGCCAAGAAATTAAAAACGGGTGGTACGACCCCCCCCCCCCCCCCCCCAGAAAAAAAACAAAAACAAATTAATTAATTTTTTTTTTTTTAATTTTTTTCTTCAAAAGAACTTCTTCTTCTTCCTTTTGAGTACAGACCTTTTACAGAGTATTATCGTACTATACTGGGGGTGTGCAGGTGGACAAGTATTACAAGTCATTTGATGAATTTTTATCATGGTATTATATTCCGGGTCATTGTCATATTTACCCTTGCACTAAATAATCTAAATTATCAATGTTATTCTATCTGTCTATGTTGGACTTTGTGAAATTTGTTATCCAATGTTACGAAGAAAACAAAATGAGAATGATCCTAGTTGTTTGGATTTTTTAAAGCTGTAATTATTTTCCTTACCGGTATATTAAAAACAATATTGCATTTTCTTATTTTCACAAAATTTGCAGTACCGTATACTCAATTTTCTGCAAGTCTTTTACTTTATATTTGAGTAAAATAAATTCTCTGTCTCAAAATGAAATTATACACCTGTCAATGAAAGTTTGATTCAAGGTCAACACACACACGGACTAGGCTGCTGCGCTAAGCTATGTGCACACAATACCATACCTGCCAACCCTTACGAATAATTCAGAATATTCTGTTTTTGGAGATTTCTAGGACCTGAAAATCCGGAATACCGTATTTGCCGGCATAAAGGCCGCAGTATTTTTGGAAGAGAAAATATCAAAAAGTCGGGGTGCAGCCTTTACAGCGAAAGAGTAAAAAAACAAAAACAAACTTGAGTCAAAACCAGCACGAATTTTGCACATATGGGACTACGAACGGTACAATAACTATACCACTATGGTACAGGACATTTCAACACATCTTACCGACAATTTTATCTTGCTTTGTTGACATGAATAGGAAAATAAATTGCTAAACCAACATTTGCCGATAGATCTTGATCTAAGTTTGTGCCAATGCATTGCAAAATAAATTGGCATGGGCAGGTACTGTGAAAATATCTTGAAGTTACCTGCAACTTGCAACTGTAATTCAATCAAGTTTACTGGACCGCAGCAGCCACAGCGTAAAACACACGATCGATGGCTAATTTTGCATTCATGGTATGCACGCCTTTTCCTTCAACAGATTCCCTATTTCCATTCTCACCAGTGCCTTTTTTCATATCTGTTAAGGCCTTTTCAGGTGCAAGAAGTGCCCCATTTCTGATAAGTGCCTACTTTTCCTTTCTCCATAACATACACCCCTAATTTAAAGTGACTTTTTCTTTAATATTCATTATAGCTTCATTCATTCATTATAGCTTGGTCGCTCGCTACGCATGCTCACGTTTGTAGTTGTTAATTATGTTACCTATAAAAGAACTACTCAGTCTTTCTTTTATATTAGACTGTGCTTTAAAATTCTATCAGAGTTGTTTTTTGTCCTCATTTATATGATTTAATTTTTCGCACTGGGACCTCATAAATCTTAAATTTTTTGCTTTCTCGCTCAAAAATATAACTATAAATGTAAATATTAATATTAATATTAATATTGATATTCAGACCGTCACACCTAAATGCAAACTTTGTTGCTTAAGCAGTATCTTGTACCACATAAAGAGAGAAAAAATATTGATGTCATCCCTGGTAGTGTAATCACAATCATGACGATGTAGGGGTATACTTCAATGTCTAAAAAATCGTGTGTTCACTTTGGGGTTTCCCTTTGTTGGTGCCCCCCCCCCCCCCTCACTTTGGAAGACGCTAAGACGCCCCTGCTATATATCATATATGGCTAAATCTGTATTGTCGCTGTGACCTAGTGCCCTACAACTTTGCAATTTGTTTCAAAACTCAAAATTACAAAAATTTCAGCTTTTCAAAAATGACCTATGATGGTGTGCTATCCATAATATATTATGAGCAGTGCCCCAATGGAGAATTAGAAGGAAATAACAATATTTTTTGTACGTACATGTAACAAACAGAAGAGTTGTCCATGATTACGACACAATCCACAGACCAAATTACAAATTTGAGATACACATAGATCTGTAAGAGCAGTTATTAGCTATTAGGATTGGATTTTCATTTAAAACCTGACTTTAATGTACTGGGGGTCAGTTAAACACACCGACTCACAGCCTTGGCTGTCGAAGACAAAAAAAAAAATAATATTAAAGAGAGAAAGAATTTTGGGGGGAGCATCCCCCCCTCCTCCGAGATCTAGTGCAAGTGTGTTTTGTCACTGTTGTTCAAATCTATAAATTCCACTATTTACAGCTGTATATGACATCACCATGCTCTTGTGTCAATTCCCATAATATAATATCTTTGTATATACACCCTATACAATCAGAATATTCCCAATATGATATTTAATTATTTTTACTAGTAATCATAAACCCTTTGAATATATATATATATTTTGTCAGAGATTGGTACATCGCCCCCCCCCCCTCCCGAATATAATACATTTCTATGTGGTGCCAAGTGTTACACATGTGATTCTGTCACAAAATAAATGTTTTGTCACCAAATCAATCTCACCATTTGATTTTGTCACAAAAGCAATCTCACAAATTGATTTTTATCACGAAATCACTTGATGAGATTGCTTTTTGTGATAAAACATTGATTTTGTGACAGAATCACATGTGTAACACTTGGGGCCCCGTACATTTCAGCCCCTTCTATCTTTAAATATAGTTCAGTATTAAATCACACAAGTCAAGTCAAGAGGCAAATGTTTGGATAAGGAAAAAAAGTTTTAAAAAGTAATCCATTTTATGTACACTGTAAATACATGCCACTTTAATATATGCATAGTAAGTAGAATCCCCTTTTTATGGTCAATTACAGGAAGTCTTGCTGGGGTTATCATTCATGTACCTTTCCAGCGAACCGAGCTTCTGTCGAATGAGAAGGACATCTTGCACCATGGATGGATTCTGCCTTCTCTATCTGCTCATGATCCTCCTGATGAGATCTGGTGATGTTGAAACCAACCCTGGACCAGACAGGTCAGTCTATATGTATTTCAAGCTTTTTCCAGTTCTTTATTGCAACAGTAATGAGCAGTAGGGATATTAAAGTATTTTTCTTATTATCAAAGCATAACACCATATACATGCATGCCAATTTATCTTCCATATTTAAGTGCACTGCTCAATGAGGTATAAGTCTTGTGTCTGTATGCTTCAATATACCTGTGAATAAATCTCATCAGTACATGTAGCTCAATAAAATCAGGTAGGTATGCTCATGAAGCTGCAGTTACTGACATTGCTCAACTGTAGGAAATATTTGTAGGTTGGATTTTATTCTACCATGTAGTTAATTAGTTGTACAGTCTGTTTTGCCCAAAAGCTCATCAAGAACTGAACTAAACTTACAAAGTATGAAGAAAGGTGCTTTTAATGAATTATACAGTAGGGGTTACAACACAATAAGAGACACTTAAGGCCCCTCTAAAGTGTTGGGAGCCCCAAGAATTTGATGGCAAAATTTCACTTAAATTGTATCACAATGTGAAAAGGGATATCATTTTAAACACATTTTTGCAGGATTTTAAAAACAAATGTGTTGATGTCAAATATTGATGAAAGAATACAAAATCTAGGTTCTTTGCGTACAACAGAAAACCTAAATTATGTATTTTTTTAAAATCAATATTTGTCTTCAAACACATTTTTTTGGGGGAAAATCTTTACAATTTAAGTGAAATTTTGCCTCCAAATAGTGGTGAATTTGGGGCTCCCAACACTTAAGAAGGGCTTTAAGAGATGCTTGATAAACTCTTGTTTTTAATTACAGGATTGTCAGTGAAAAGGAATTCTTAAAGCTGTCCAAGCAAATTGAACCTAGCCACTACCAAGAAGTGGGCATTAACCTGGACATCTCCATTGCAGAGCTTGGGCAAATCAAGGAACGCAGCCAAAATACCAGTGATGCATTGATGACAGTCTTCACGAGATGGAGAGACAAACAGCCTCCAGACACAGACATCAGGGCTCTTCTTGCAGAGGAATTAGAAAGAAGTGACTTAGGGTCCCTCTCCGGCAAACTTCTTGCTGGCAGTCTAGTCCTGAAGCGGAAAGGTGAGAAAAAGAAGGAAATCATGTCGGCTGCCCGCATGAAGGCCTTTACTGCCATTGATAATGTATTGCTCTTGCAGGCAGCCAACAAACACTAATTTGATACTTCCTTGTTTGGTACAAACAGGGTTAATTTATAGCAGGACATCCCAGTAGACGAACAGCCCATGAGACTGATACTGCCCGTCTGTTGAACCCTCAAAATAGTTGTCAGAACACCCATGAGACTGACATGTCATGGGCTGTCAGTCCATAGGTTTGTCTCATGGACCTTCTAACAACTTTTCAGATGGTTTGCTAGACAGATTTTGTCGGTCTTGTAAGCTGTCGGTCTCGTTGGCTGTGGCCATTAATACATGGTTACAGACCCACTCACTTGGTACTTGTGTATTAAAGGGAGATGATGAAATTAGTTTTACATGAAGCTGTGCAAGGATTGTCCCCGGCCCCCCCACTCAGTGTTATTTAGGGTACGCATATGCGTGTTCCAAGCGACCCCCCCCCCCCCCCCTTTTCAGCAAAAGTCCGGTGTGTAAAGTCAATACGGGTCGACCTTTTTCTTTTGTTACGAAAAGGACATTTTGGTAACACGCATGGGGTCCGTCCGTTCTCGGAGTGGGGGGCCGGGGGATTGTCATTCAAATTTGTTGGCATTTCAAGCCCAGCAAATTTCTGACTATTTTTTCAAGTCATGCTCATCTTTTCTGATTTTTGTGTACAAAACAAAAGGAAATCTACATTTCTCTCAGTACTTCCTACATCGAGTGGAATTGTTCTTTGAACTATAATTCATAAGGTTCATCATTATTGCCCATACTGTTAGCAATGGAAATTAATGATATTGACATGTTACATATGGATACATAAATAGATGTGTATATACCTCCATACCTAAAGACAAATTCTATTGAGATAAATAAAAAATAAAACAAACAGACATGTCATGCATCAACAATAGTATACATGTATGATGTGCAGAAATTAAACTGCAAAGACAATAAATTATTATCTGTTCTAATTGAATCTTGAAAAGTTGACAACAATAAATACATCAGAAATTTGTTTTTACATTCATGTGTATATGTTATGAATATCCTAAACAAAAACATTTTGATATTCAGAAGAAATTATCCCACTTTTAAAGGTGCACCTGTTACAAGGCCAGGATCACAGACCCAATCACTTTCTCCTGACCTGATCAAGAGATGTGCAGATGATTTCAAATTCAAGTACCGGACAACTTTCTGTAAGATCAGAGATGATCCTCTCGACCCTGATTCCATTGTACCATTCACAGACATGTACACAAACCTTGTCCTGGAAGAGGAATATCGGAAAAAACGGAAGCGACCACTTGAGTACAGTGATCTCTTTAAACTCGAAGTCAATGGAGAGTTCCCCAAGCGGATCATGGTTCAGGGAGAGGCTGGGGCTGGAAAGACAACATTCTGTGCTAAGATTGCCTGGGACTGGATAAATGACATTCCTGCTGTCCCAAAGTTTGTGTGGGTACTTGTTGTCCCTTTTCGTGAAGCCAAACAATACACGATCGGTGAGATTGCCAAGTCGTATCTCTCCAAGGACAACCCAGCAACAGCCTGCCAGATCACTGAGTACATCCGATCAAATCCAACTCATGTATTCATTGCGTTTGATGGATTAGATGAGTTTAAGGGCAAGGTTGTACAGGAAGGGGAAGCTGGTTCAAAGTCTGAATGTCACCAGCCAAAGTCTGCTGATCAAACCAATGCAAAGTCAGAATCAAAGATGAACAAGAATAAGCAGCAAAAGTCAATGCAGCCAAAGTCATCAAGTGCCACTTTGCAGCCAAGAGTCAACAGTGCAGAGGCAAGTGGAAGTTCTTCAGAGAGAGGTGACATTGCACTTACAGACATTCTGCGTTCAGATGAACTTGCCACTTGCCCGGTGTTGGTGACAAGTCGCCCATGGAGGGTCACAGAGACGAGAGATAATGATATTCTGAGGAAGCTGTACACTTTCATTCATGTGGAAGGTTTTAGCAAGAATAGTGTGGAGGTTTACATTCACAAGTACTTTTCAGAAGATGTGGCCAAAGCAGATCAGCTTATCCAATTAACCAAGGACAATGACATCATATCTAAGAATATGGCCCCATATCCTATCTACATAGCTATGCTCTGTCTTATGTGGAGAGAACTTGGTGACGAAAAACAAGAAAAGTTGAAGTCATTACAAACTTTTTCTCAAATATTTGATGAAATGTTTGAATTCTTGAAGGTGCATTATGCTCAGAAAGAGATCACAGATTTAGACAGCCAAGATTTCCAAGCCTTTCGCTGTCAAATTGAGAAGCTCATGGAACCAGTTGCCAAAGTTGCTTTCACCGGGCTACAAGAAAACACCCTTAGTTTCCAAGAAGGTGATTTTGAACAGTGCTCAGACTCCATTGAAACAGCTTGCAGAGTGGGGGTGTTGTCTAAGGAGAACAAATTGTTGTCTATACATGATAAGAGCAGTCCGTTCCTGCAGTCTACTTTCTTCTTTCCACACAAACTATTTCAGGAGTACATGGCTGGGGTCCATCTTGCTTCCCTGTATGAATTAGATCCCAATGAATTCAACAGGCTGATTGAGCAAGTAGTGCTGCCTAGGAAAAAAGAGTTTAGGTATCTCCTGTACTTCACTGTATCACGGGACAAAACTGTTGCACACCATGTCATGAAATGCATGTTACAGGGTGACACCTCAGACGAAGATAAGATGAATTTCTTGGTTGATGTATCCTTTGAGAGTCAGGACCTAGATACTGCAGCCTTGTTGAGGGGTAGAATATCATCTCTGACAATAAGGTCATTCAATACAGCACACACATTAGCAGGTTATGTATTCACTGGACTAGGTGTACATAAACATGTGGTAAGTTTGATATCTTACATACATTAATGAGTATTAAAATTTAAAGGGGATGTCCACCCTGATATTAAGTAGGTTCGAATAGAAGCAGAAAATTTGAAAAACAGGTCAGTGACATTTTTGAGCAAAAAATTATTTAAATGATTTAAAATTCAAAATTGTCCTACTTAAAAATCGGATATTGCTCAAACTTTCAATTATTTGTTTCTCTCCTTTTCCTGCTTTTATTAAAGGCAACTTAATATCAGGGTGGACTTCCCCTTCAATTGCAAACCCAATGGGAATATACATACATGCAGGAATTTTTGTAGGAATGGGTATTCAATATTTATTTATTTATTTATTAATGGTATAAAACAAAATATGATTAGCAGCCAATGGCTGAAATGTTTACATTTTACAAGCATGTTTTAAAATTACATAAAATACAATACTAAAAATGGTAAGAATATCCAAAAGCCAGATGATACTCACGGTACATAGAACACTGTACCGGTAGATTAAATAATTTAAGAAAAACAGAAACAGAACAAATATAAGTCATGAAACATAATTCATGGAGAGAAGTAAATTGTACTTTTGATCAATAAATTATGTCCATCGTTCCCACCATTCTATCCGTCCTCTTCGTCCCCCTTTCTTTCCCCTTCTGTATCTCTCTCTCTCTCTCTCTCACTCTCTCTCCCTCTCTTGCCTGTTGGTTGTTGGCAGAAATATTGAATATTTAGTTACAGATACTTGGTTTAATTCAAGGTTTAAAGTATTTATGATAAATTCAAGAGAGAATATAATTCTGATCAACGGTATGAGTATTATAAAGAGTAAAAAAAATAGTGGATAATTACAAACTGTCAAATTGGTCAATATTGATAAATTGTATCAAATACTGTCTCTGTCTGGCTCTCTCTCTCTCTCTCTTTCTCTTTCTTTCTTGCCTGTCGGTTGTTGGCAGATATATCAATAATTTGGTTACTGATATTTGGTTTAATTCAAAGTTCAAAAGAGAATATAATTAATCAACTGTATGAGTATTAAAAAGAGTAAAAAATATTGCATAATTACAAACCGTCAAATTGGTCAATAAAATGTATCATATTTTGCAGGGCTTGAATGGCATGTAAAATCGTACATATTGTATAATAATCTAATAAACACTAAAAAAATTGACAAAAATGACAAGATAAATGCATTAAACCAAAGATAATAGATTTTGCTGGTAGTTGTACCTAAGTATGATGCACAACAGATTTATTTATGGATCCCCCTCCCCCTTTACTTTAAATTTAAATTTGAATTCAAGAGCCTGATGAGGTAGAGGAGGAGCAATTCTTTTGTAGCGCTCCGTTTGAAGACTTCGGAATAGGTTTGGCCATTTCGCAATGATCGACAATGTAAAGTTGATTGCAATGCAAGGGAGGAAGCCCGTGATGAACGTTTGATGATGGGCTGGTCAATCTTTTGAACAGACTCAATGCTAGTTTCTCTTGCCTGCATTGAGAGTGGGCAGTTCTAATTATTTGAGATCATGTTGGTAAGTACAGTAGTGCAGTCCAAACACAAGGCGGCATGCTCATTTTTGGATTCTTTCAATCTGATTACTTTGGTTTTCAGCTAAACGGGGGCACAGTATTCTACCATGGGCCGAACGTAAGAACAGTAGACACATTAGATCATTGCTGGAAGTTTGAATCTGTTTAATATTCTGAGCATGTATAGTTTTGTGCTTGCTCGCTTGACAATATCATTCACATGATATGAACATTTCAGATCATGTTTAACCAGTACTCCAGGTACATGTAATTTTAATATGCCTACTTTCCACTCTCTTACATCCATGACCTTATACCTGATTATCAAATCAAATTTAAAAAATTCCCCTTTTAAACAACACATATAAAATCAATGACATATTATTTTTGTAAATAAAAGTGGCATGGACATAAAACCAAGCACTATACAAAATCAAATTAAGAAAGTTTCAAATAATTTATACACAAAACAACATTTAGGAGAGAAAGAAAGATATGAGAAGGAAGCATTATTAACAAATTTGCACAAGTCTTCAAGGAGATGTCTTTAGTACAATATTTTACACTAATAATATTTTAAGTGGATATATACTACCAGCAATGATGATTATTTTTTGTAGTGGAGGGGAGGGGGGGGGGGGGTTTGATGTGAAACATACATTATGATAATACTGGGGCAGTATCATTTCATATACCCATCACTATAGGCATATGATAAATATCAACAGCCCTATTTGAATTAGTTTTATTGGACTACTATTCCTTTTCTGGTCAGAAAAAAAACTGTTGAAATGGCATCCTACATGTACACCTCAGTTTTGCTGCAACCAGTCCTCTTGATCATTTGATGCTCAGACTTCAGAGTAACCCTTAATTTTGATGGACGGAATAATTTAGGGCCCTTTAAAAATGGCCTTTCTTTACCATGCTACATTGCAGATAAAATGTTATAGCAGGCCTTCCTTTGCAAATAAATTTGGGATCATATAGGTTCCGTAGCACTACTCTGATGATATCGACCACTGTATTAAGTAACCATTCTGTAATCATTCAATGAGACTTTCTTAATGCAGGCCGAGTGACAGAAGCATCAACAAAATCTGAGGTGGTCTTAAACTTTATCAATGGACTCTGACTTTCTCATATTTTAATTTTTTGTTTGTTTTGTTTTTGTTTTTGATTTAGATCGATCTTGGAGTAAATGGAGAATTTGGACCAATTATATCACATGATATGGGGGAGATTATATGCTCTGTGCCCTCTCTAGAGTATGTTACACTAGTTCGAGCTGCCTTGCACAGTGACTTCTATGCAGTTCTTGCTAAAGAAGGAAACAAGTCCAAGGTGAGTGAAAAAACACATTGTAATGCCGTAGTCTAGCCTAAGGGGGCGCTTTGTCAAGACGCAGAACATCAATCGCTTGAAAATTTGAAAAATCACTGTGATTACAGTTGTAGAAAAAAAATTAAGTTGGGTCAGGAATTTAAAAGTTAAAAACTAAAATGTGTATTGTTTTTGTCATTCTGTCACTTTGTATCCTCCCAGTAAGATTTACACGAGGATGTTGCAAAATTTTCTCACAACAAAATACAAAATTGTAGTGGGAGAGGGGGGGGGGGGTAAACCTTCCCCCTTCAGTTGCCAAACTTCCTTAAATATCCCACCCACCTCCTCCCCCTCCCCCCCCCCCCCCCCCCTGCCATGACAACATATTGCTGCCCCTGAATGTTTGATTTAGGGATAAACCATAATAAACTTGAGTATTGAATGGGAAATGCACATTGGGAGTCAATACATGCAAAGTGTTCAAATAATTTAAAGCCTATCAGAAAAGGTTTTTATTGCCAAGTCTTGAATTATATTTAGTGTTCACTTAACTTCTTTCTGATTTTACGTTCATGACATGTTGCATTAACCTCAACTTCAAATTTCTGCATCATGTCAGGGTTTCTTTTTACAATTTAGTTTTGACTATACAACCGTCTGTAGTGTATATTGGATTCCGGACCAAAGTTTGTGAAGTCAAAGAATCAATTTGGAGAATGTTCTAAAGTAATATGAATCAAATATGACATTTATTTTTAAAATTGCCACTCACAGGCCAACAGCTTTTTTGGCTAAAATCACAGTGCACATACCTGCTAAAATGTAAATAAAAATATGGCTGATGATGATGATATCTAATTGAAAAGGGAATTAAGATGAAAATAAGATATGAACTTGCATTTGAAGAATGTTATTCAATTTGTCGACAAACTCGATTTCCTGGTACATCATAGTTATTTACATTTAAAGCGACTACCTATATTCTTTATTTCTGATATTACTGTTTTTCTTTCCTAATCACTGTCTGAGTCGCTGCTACTGTCACTGATTTTCGCTGCTCTGATGTCGTATTCGATGTCCTATATCCTGCTAAATTTGCTTGATAGTCCTTGGTAGCGGCACCCTATGTAGCACGGTATTTCCTTCTTAGCACATGAGCAGTTCTTCTTGCACCCTTCAGTACATCCGCATGATATAGCCTTCTTCATTGAAACGGGCCAGGCTTGATGGGTACTTCGAACAGGAAGCACGTGCTGATCATCCAGATTCCACCCAAATTCTGTCCAGGGTGGGGTTTTAGGCTTGGCAATGTGTGCTCTCTTATTCATCATCGTTGCAAGGGCATGCAGCTCTCTTTACATGAAGAAAAAATGCGTCTCCTGTTTGGGGGGGGGGGGGGGGGAGGAGCCTTAGGAGAGTATAGATTTGTTGTTCAAAAACTTGTATGCTCTGAGATTGCCCAGATCAGACTCCTTGAAGTCATCACTTGCTGAGGTGTTAATTTATGTTGTGATGGCCCTAATACCTCCTTGATTAGTTCTCTGGATAAAACGTCAGTGATGGCCCTTGCCTTGGGGTTCTCACCAAGTCAACAATCTCTAGTTCTCCATCACTAGCAATGATCTGTGTCATACGCAGAAGAGCAGTTACTTCATCACTCTTCCCTGATTTAGCTCTTGTGGGCCCAGACTTCTTTTGTTTCTTGTTTTGTGTGTGGAACGTGTTCAGCTTCATAATACTTGTCTTCTTCTGAAGACTGGACAGTGATTGAGACAGTGCCTCCACGCCTATTTGTTTAACACTGCTCAAGTTGTCCTAAACTGTGCAATCAGCACATTGCCCAGTTGACACATTTATCAGAGATGTTGTAGTTGCACTGGATGGATTCGTCTCGACTGCTACCATTACCTTGATGACCATCTCTGTGTCCCTTGTTACTCGACATACACCAGATTCATTGTTAGGGCTGGGTGAAAGAAGATGCAGCATCGATATTTACTGTGCAGAGACAGATGTGATGGGTTTTAATTGTTTAAACCCATTTTATCCATGCGGCGGGGTTAGGTGTAATTCCGTCATGACCGCTTTCTTCTTTACTTGGCATCTGCATTTGTCTGTTCAAGAAGCATGTCAGGAGTAACACAATTGTGCTTGCCATCTGCTCTCCTTGCAACAAATGCACCCGCCATAAGTGCTTCATGTACATCAGGGGCTGTTTTAGGAAGATTTTTCATCTCATCAAGATAGAGAGGCAGAGACTGCTGCCCATATTTGAAATGCCCTGCTGCTTTGAGGTAAGGTATCATTTAATATGATTCACAGACATGTCCTACCCAGTCAGCTTCTCGCTGGTAGTAGTTAAATCTATGCAGAACATCAGGAAGGTGGACCAGAAGATTGCTGTTGGTTGATCAACCATTGATTCTGGGAAAAGTTCCTGAAGGGCTGATAACTGTTCATGGGAATTCTGAAGCATTTGCAACTTTTCAGTGGCAGTGATGTCTTTTTCATAGAGCATTTTCAAGACAGATTCCACCTCAGGCTGCCAGTGATCTGTTTCTCTGTCTGCTGCCCATCATGTCTAGAATGCTTCCTAGTAGAGGCGCCACATAGTTTCGCTCAGGATTCTGAGGGCATGTATGGCCTGGTAGTAGTCGGCTTTATCACCAAACATCTTCTTGGCAGCCCCTTCCTGGCACAGACCAGCTGCAACAAGAAAATCTTTTGCACCTGCCGCCCTAAAGATCTGCAAACTGCTTTCATGTAGTTGTGAGCTTGATGAAAGCCACCCAGCAGTAAGACCACATTGCTGAACTCACTACGATGCTTGTCTCTGATGGCTACAGCGAGCTCATATGTAGCCTGATCTCCAGTTATAATTGTGTATTTGTTACCACGTGCATGTGATGTCCTGACAAGTCAAATCATCATTTCCTTTAGTACAGTAGGGTCAGTTGGAGAAGATGGGATCAGAGGAAGATAGCCAATGATTCTAGCCTGTCTATGTGGATGGAGGTCAGCACGGAATGAGGAAAAGCCCGGAAGTCCTGCTTCTAAAACTCTAGGAGCATCCACCAGTTGTGAAGTTGTGATCATTCTACCGAGGCGCCACATAAGCAGAACGTCCTCAGTCTGCATGGCCATCTGAAGAGTGAGTGAGTCTGGAACCATATTGTATGCAGATGTGAATGAAATCTCAGTTGAATTTTTCTCACACATCTCTTTCTTACACTTCACAATCTGCTCTAAGAATCTTTGATGCTTGCAGGAGTGTATGGTGTTTTCCCTCGATATCATCTCCTTCTAGGCGCCTCAGTTTTTTCAGTGCGTCACCAAGTGGTAATGTGGAAGCACATATAAATCCTGAACCTTTGGTTTGATTGAGAACCAAAATATGTGACCCATAGTATTCATGTAATGTATGTTTCAAGATGGTCGCCCGGTATTTATCTCCTTTATCGACACCAAGCTCCTCAAGAATGTCTCGGTACCTTACGCGGATGATTCTATGAGGAATGTGGACAGACCAGGAGCTGGAAAAGAGGAGCTTCCAGCTCATCTACAACATCATAAGGGTTTAACTTTGACCGACCAGAATGTGAAGAGCCTTAAATTTGTTCATATATGTTGTTACACACGTAACTGGATGAAGAATAGGCTTATCACAGATTCTTGTTGGCATATGATGCATTTTGTGTAGTCAGTGCTCATATCTTTGGAAGACTTCTTAGCAGGCACATGCTTCATGGACATGGCACTATCTGCCACACGTTTTCTTGGCTGGTTACTCATGTTGCTGTAGGAACCTATAATATAGAGGGGTGTATCATTTGAATAATAGTTGCACTGTATTTATATTTCATATAAACCTAACTTTGAAATGTTACTTTACATTAGCAGGCAAACTTTCACTCTTTCTTGTAATTCTTGTAAGATCTTAAAAGACAGACCCAGGAATTCTGAAATTCATCTAGTATGAGGTTGCTTTGGTCAATGTCACCCTCTTATACCTATATCAATTATAAAACAACATTGAGATGGGGGTAATAGGTATATTAGTATTGGATTAACAGGAGCATTGGATGTAACAAACATGTAAAGTCATCACAAAAGGTTGCAAATCCGATTTAAGTGTTGTGATCCAAAACACAAGATGGAACAAAATTTATGCTACATTATATTATGGTTTATTCTAATCTACAAGTGTTAAAGTGGAACTAGTATAAGAAACTATATATTTATTGGTTCACTTTCTCTTATATTTACATCAGGTAATGTTTTAATACAGAGTCCTTGAGAAGAATCTTCAGGATTGCTCCATAGTGATGCCAGATGATTACATATGGAAATTCTGTAATAAGCTGCTAGACAATATTTTATCAATAATCCAAAGGTTTGCTAAGAGTAAAAATATTCTGATTTGAGTTAGCAGAACTTACTACATCCTCAAACCTGCAACTGAAATTCCTACCTCATACCAAAAGGTTCAAGCTGGTTAGGAAGTTTCTGATAGTTTCTTCATCATTCTATTAGTTGAAATGTACTTGTAATGTTTGATTTCCTGTCTCTCTGATGTTGCTAACAACTCTGTTTAGTCATTTATAAAAAAAGGGAAGAATGCAATTAATCATTCACGTTTCAGTTGCAAACTTGACACATACGGTATGCGGCAATGATGACTCATATTAAATGTATTATCAGGGAACTAAACTGCATATTGTCCAAAATGAACTTTGTTATGCTATAACTTTTTTTACATGAAAAGCAAAACATCTGTAATTTTCAGATCATATTCAACTCATATTACATACCTGCCAACCCTTACAAATAATCCAGAATATTCTTTTTTTCTGGATTAGTCATTTATAGAACTTCATCAAAATATTTGTAGATCCAGACAGGATTCTATGTTTTATTTGACCATGTCATACAAAAACCAAGATTCTACAATTACCTTACACAATTTGTATTAATTACAAATCAGAATTACTAATTTTTGGGGGAATTTATGAATTGCCCCTGCCACTTGTGTCTCCCCCATCGCCCAGCCCAACCGTTCACTGTCCCTTCAATCATTAAGAAAAAGGATAGAATGCAATTAGATGATTCACGTTTCAGTTGCAAGGGCAAACCTGACAGATATGCGGCAATGACGACGCACGTTAAACGTATCATCAAGGAACTGGTCTGTGCATATTGTCCAAAATGAACTTTACTACGCTATACATTTTTTTACATAAAAATCAATGAACCTGTAATTTTTAGATCGTATTCAACTAATATTAGGAAGGTTTTCTATATATTTTTAATTCTTCAGTTTCAAAAGTGATTGAAATATGAAGAAATAACTCCACCAGGTGTAAATGGGTACCTGATATTATTCAGCACTAGTTACTTTGGCAGCTCGGCTACGACCAGGGTAATATGCGTAAAGCACCATGAGCGTCAGAGCTTGGCGGATACTGGTGCTATATAATTATCCTATTATTTATTATTATTATTATTATGTAAAATAAATTCAATCATCATGAATGTGGTATCATCTTGTAGATAATTTAATTTTCTTTCATTGATACCACATGCATGGTAAAATGATGTTCTGTTACAAAATTATCTTCTAATTATTGACTATTTTTTTTCCAGAAAAATATTGTCAGGGTAGTCCACCTAGAAATTGTGCAGGAAGATCCTCTGATCATGTTTATACCGACCGACCTACAACATCCCGACCAAAACCCCCCAAATTAAGGTTTTGCCCCCTAGGTATTCAGCTATTTTGTTGTTGCCTTGATGGTATTATGTCTTCATTCAACAGAACTATAATACATACAAATTATTAAAACATAGCAGGCCACATAATACGAACCACAAAGGAAAATTATAGTAAGGAATGTATATGTTCTATAGCTAGACCACTTTCATGTACAATATAACATCTATTATTATAATCATCATAATCATTTTACGCTTGTAAATAAAATTATCATTCTTTAAACTCTCTAATAGAATATTATCTTTAGCAATGCTGGTCTACATATTTGAATTACAATGAAAAGGTGCTATACTGAATATTTTACTGAGAAGATTTGCATTTAATTCACATACCTCTAAAATACAGTAGAATCACTGCAATTCGCTCCTACGCTCAGGAATTCCTGATCTTCCTCTTACCTGAATCTTCAGTATGGTCATATCCTATTGGACTGTCTATCCCTGACTCTTGACAAAGGCCTTATATTTTCATGCACTTTTGATCTTACTATAATGTACATAAAAATCACCTGAAGGTACTAAGTATTTTAAAACATATAAATAATACACATTCTGACTTCTCACTGTCTGATTTAACTTATAAAAGTATACAAAGGACTAATATTGGGAAAACTACTCTGTGCAAATAAATACTAGCCCCAACAAGACCCTTTCATTGATGCGGTCTCTGACCACATGTTTACAAAATTCCTGCTCCCCCTCCATCTACCAGTGTTAACCCTATTAAGCCCGGGGGGGGGGGGGGGGGGGCTTTAGAAGCCCCCCCCCTCGACATTTTACGCGATAATTTTTTAACGCAAGAAAATCTTGCACTGAAATTTTGTGACCTTTTTCTTTCGAGTCTTGCGCATCTTTTGAAAGAAATTTTTTGAAAATCAAACCTACCATTATGAAGTCACGTGTCATTTTGTCTTTGCATGTCAGCCCGAAAATCGCTCATTTTTGTGATTTGTGTACAAAACATATGGAAATCTCATTTTTCAAATAAAGAGATAAAACATTGGTTATTTGGTCTTGTTTAAAGTTAAGGTGTTTATTTTTGGGTCCAAATAGTTGAATTATAGTTGGAAATAAAATAAAACAATAAAAACAATAAAATACATAAGTTTAAAAAAACAAAGAAATACATAATTATCAAAACAATAGATAACATAAGGAATAACCCTGGTTTTTCAATTTTTTGTGTTGTATTATTATTCCAAATGGTCTAAAAAATATATGTAGTGAGAAAGAAATGCTTAAAATATGAATAATGTCTGATTTATGGGCAAAAATGTGAATTTGATGACCTTATTTAAATAAATTACCATAAATATGCTAATGAGTGAATTTTAAAAAAAATTGAAATTACCATAGTATTCTATACACTTCACTTGACATGTATGCAAATTTTCGCGACGATCGGGCGTTTCACGGCCGAGATCATAGAGGGGTCCTTAGAATTAGCCCCCCCGGGCTATGCAGTTTCAAAATAGCCCGGGCTAAATAGGGTTAAACCTATTTCAGTCATTCAATTTCTGTACAGATCAAGACTCTGCCTTTATGATGTTGAGTGCCTCACACCAGCCTCATCACATGATGACAGCTAGTAAACAAAAGTTATATAAAGAGAAACATACATGTTGATCTAGAAGTATATGTAAATTAATGAAATTGAAAATCTATTTGGCAAATTAACGTAACCTTCATATTGTAGTTATGTTCAAGATGAGCTGGGTATTACTCAGCGTCCTGTGTTTGTTTTTGTTCATAAATATTTTGGATGGATGCAATTACTCAGATGAATACGCAGTAGTTACATGTACTACGGCTATAATAGTAAAAGTTAGTCCTATAAATCTTTTTTGATGCATTTTCTGCGCCCACTACCCTGAACTAACCGATTTCTGAACTTACCCAGCACTAAAATCTATAATAAACCGTAAGACTAAACCTAAGCTCAAAGCCTATTTGCAGCTCTCATGCGGATCCTATATATATTTGTGACTTTAAAAAAAAAATTATTTAGGTTTTATTTCCACATTAACTGCATATGAAAAGAATTTACAAAGTAAGGCATATACAAGGTAACAAAACATGTACATAATATTCGATTGATACAACAGTAATTCAAACGATGTAATGGCAAGTCATTAAATACATATGATGCTAACAATTATCTACAGTAATGAGGAGGAAACCTTGGAAGCATTATGCTTGTAATTAAGGTTCCCTTTACATAATACATTTTTTTACATAATATTTCAAACAAAAAACAAAACAAAAGAACAAAAACGAGTGTGTGGTGCAGCCAGCCAACAAGTGTTGATAATACCGATGGTCTCTATCATGATGACCTTAAACATTTTCATACTGGAGTAGAAGTTTATGTTTCAAGTGATATTTAAAAGTAATTAAACTAGGCAGCTGTTTGAGCGAAATGGTGGTATTGGCATTCTGTTCAAGTCAAAGTTAAATCTCAAGCTCAAGGAGATAGACCAGCGACCAACTTCATTTGAGTATGTATGTATCAAGGACAATCCAAACAATCTGAACATCGTCGCAGTCTACCGGCCACCACCCTCGGCAGCCAATGGACATACGGTGAATAGATTTTTAGATGAAATCGACGACTTCCTCAGTAGTTGTGCCATGCTGAATGGACAACTTCTGGTTGTAGGAGACTTCAATATCCACGTCGACGTCGCACAGAATAGAGAGAGTCATCAGTTTCTGAGTTCCATGTCAGCAGCAGGACTCCAGCAGTATGTGACGGGACCTACCCATAATATGGGTCATACACTTGACTTGGTAATGTCTCACAAGGATAGTGATCTTGTATCCAAGTGCGTAGTTAGTGATAAAGGACTATCAGATCACTACAATGTTTACTGTACGCTGACGACTGTGAACCCAGATGTCGAGAAAAGGGTGACAATTACATCTCGGAACTATCGCGAACTTGACCGAAAGTTATTTGGCCAAGATCTTCTGAGAGCTTTCGGCGACCTGCCCGCAGATGATGCTAGTTCTGCAATAGACTCATATAACGATGCTATCAGTTGCGTCCTAGACAATCACTGTCCATTGTCAACTCGCACGAGGAAACAACGACCCTGTGTACCATGGTACGACGCCAAGGTACACGAAGCTAGACAGCTGAGACGGAATCTTGAGCGAAAATGGCGAAAGACACAAGCAGCATGTGATCGTGAACTTTTCATCAAGCAGAAGAACTATGTCACTCAGGTTATCCAGACTGCAAAGAAAAGTTTTTACACCGACGCATTTCTGACATCGAATCCTAAAAGTCTATATACTACCCTCAACTCTCTACTTGGAAGGAAAAATCGGCAATCGCCACACCACGCCGATGATGATCTTAAGTTGAGTAATGACTTTGCGGACTACTTTGACGATAAGATCTCCAAAGTTAGACAATCTCTCGAGTCCACAACACCAGTAAGTGTTCTGCCCCTGGTCACCGCTCCTCCTCTGGAGGGTGGGCCATCACTAACTGTGTTTGACCCTGTGAGCGATAGCGAGATCAGGAAGATTGTCCGACGAGCTGCTACAAAATCCTGTAATCTCGACCCACTGCCTACGTGGCTTCTGAAAGACTGCGTCGAAATATTTGTACCTATCATGAGCCAGATTGTGAATTCGTCCATCACTTCCGGTGTATTTCCAGATAAGTTGAAGGAGGCTATCATCTTCCCTCTGCTGAAGAAGTCATCGCTTGACCACGAGGTCATGAAGAACTATCGTCCGGTATCGAATATCGCCTTCATGTCCAAAGTACTTGAGCTTGCAGTGTCTACCAGACTTTCGTCGTATCTTGGTGATCATGATCTTCGTGAGCAATTCCAGTCAGCATACAAGCCTTCCCACAGCACGGAAACTGCCCTGCTTCGTGTAAAACAGGACATTCTTCAACAGATTGACCAGAAGAGGGGAGTACTACTTGTGCTACTAGATCTGAGCGCTGCCTTCGACACCATAGATCATTCTATTCTGCTGTCAAGACTTCAGACTGAGTATGGCATAAAGGACACAAGTAGTAAGTGAGTCTGATCAGACAGGGAGAATTAATTAGCACCTAATTAGTGAGTCATGCATGACTCATTAATGAGCCATTCATTGCTAATTAGCATTAATTAAAAGAACAATAGATTAATTAAGAGACCCTTCCGCCATTTCCGTCTTTAATTAGTATGTTTCCTCTTTGACCCATTCATAACGAATGAGTATGTGTTAAAAGAACAATAGACCAATTAGGAGATCCTTCCGCCATTACCGTCTTGAATTGGCAACAACAACAACAAAAACACACCATGTACACCAAGATGCTATGTGTTACTGCATTTAGGGTTACGGAGTGGGATGCACACATTGAGTCTGCATACAGTAAATCAGAGAAAATTAAGAGAGGACTGGTATGACTTTTCTCTTTGGTCTCTCTTTGTTGTTAAACAACTCGTGTGGATGAAGCATGATGATGATGATACGATGCAAGGAACGAGTGTGAGAGAGAGAGAGAGAGAGAGAAAAGGTATTTGTTTGTGTATTTCCTTTTTTGATTATAGTTGTTGGACTGGTCAGCTCTGTGCAGGATGGCCTTATCCATTGAGAACAGTAGAATATTGTTTGGGAGGAAATAAGCGGACAATACGAAGGAAGCATCATGTCCAAGTCCATTGTTAGGATCAAGGGTGTATCTCCTTTGTGTGTGGGGTGGGTCGCAGGTAGAGAGGAAGTGAGGTGTGGGTAATGACAATAGACTTACTGACACAGGGGGGCATCCTTTTGTCATTGGCTTGACCAGGAAGGGACAGAATGCCCGAGCATTGGCGGTGGTAAGTCTGAGGTCACCCCCCACTTTATCCCTTGTGCTACCCATGTGATTGGCTGACGGTGAAGTATTACGTAACGGTAGAAGTTTTATCAATCTGTGATTGGATGAGTGTTACGAATGGGGGTGCACTGTGGAGTGGGGTCTATAATATGGCGGATCAAGACCTGTTTAATTTTAAATAACAGTTGGTCTGTCGATCACTTAAGAAGATGCTCTCCAACTTTATTTGAACGTAGCCTATTCGTACATTCAGCATAATTATGGTGACCACGGCCGAACTTGAACAGCGATTGCATGCCTGTACATGCCTGGCTGGTGTTTCGGCCTTACGCGATGAGTTATACGATGACCTCGAGCCATATCATCACTGCTTGATCTTTGCCAAGATAACGTATTATCTAGGACAGGAGGAGACCCTTGATACAAACAATACAGGTAAGCGGAAGTTATATTTGTATATATATATATATATATCAAATTATCATGTAATGATTTTGTTTGCGTTCAAGATATAAACTTGTTTTCTCAATTCAAAGCCTATCCGATCTAGCCATGTGTGTGTGTGTGTGTGTGTGTGTACAGCATTATCGTAATCATTTAATGTGTGTGTTTATCTCTATGAAAAAAAAAAATACAGATCATGCTGAAGATAACACACCTGAACAAAGATCCTCCACATCTACCGGACAGTCAGATGTGCATGTGACAACCAGGGACTACACGCAGGGCGGACCTTCCACCAGTGGACTTCCATCGACCAAGCAGCGACCAGAGGCTGATAGGGTGGCATCAGCTGAGCATCGCGGTACGGGATTTCAAACCAGGGACTACACACAGGGTGGACCCTCCACCAGCGGACCCCCATCCAAGCAACCTCTGGCTGGTAGGACGGCAGCGACTCCAACAAAGACAGGAGGATCATCATCATCGACTGGAAGCAACAAGCGTCCTGCAAGCGAGACTCTTCCAAGACCCGATAATGATTTACCATTGTATAATGTAAGTAAAGTAAGCCAGAAACACAACAAGAAGTTTAATGCCAATAGCACAGATTATTCCATAAGTTTTGAGCCTGTTGCCCGAAATGGGCCTTTGATTGACATGATGCCTCGTGTGAGTGGAATGTTCGATGAGATTGTAAATGACATGTTGCAAGGCGCGAACGAGAGGGATTTTGTCAGGATAGTGTTCAATGCACCCCAGCTAGATAAGCCCATTAGTATGCCATTCATAAGGCGTGACCAGCTTGATAATATTGCATTTTCCACGAAACTCGAGACTGTGTTGCAATCGCACGAAACAATTTCGCTGGATGAAAATGTAACGTTCAATATAATACCCATGCAAATGCCAGAAGGGGGTAAAAGTTCAAAAAGGTATATCAGACTGGTCGAAAAACTAATGAAAATGAGGAGTATCATAAGGATAAAAAACAGGGGCGATGATAACATGTGCTGTGCTAGGGCTCTCGTTACGGGTATGGCTAGGATAGAAAATGATCCAAACTGGAATTCCATTAGACAAAGCTACGGGAAACAGGCAAAGTACGCACAAGAATTGCACACAGAGGCCAATGTTCCTTTCGTAAAATGTGGCATAGAAGAAATTAAACTGTTTGAGAATACTTCTAGAATGCAAAATTACAGGGTGCTCGTGATATCCAAAGAGAATCTCAATAACATTGTCTATGCTGGGCCTGATGACAGGGAGCATTCGATTTACTTATACGCGCACGATGATCATTATGATCTTCTGACATCGTTGAGTGCATTTTATCG
This sequence comes from Strongylocentrotus droebachiensis, assembly GCA_035222895.1. Lineage (NCBI taxonomy): Eukaryota > Metazoa > Echinodermata > Echinoidea > Camarodonta > Strongylocentrotidae > Strongylocentrotus > Strongylocentrotus droebachiensis. The sequence goes on from JAVYIG010003289.1 coordinate 92,054, forward strand.
TAGATCGTACTTTTGCGAAAAGTGTCTGAAAGGCTACGATGGAAAATATGATCACAGGTGTGAGAACGCGTGCAAGCTCTGTCATAGCACTGACTGTCCAGAACCAACCAAAGATGACCAATATAGGCATTGCGAACTATGTAATCGTAATTTCAAAAGCGAGCGATGCTATCAAAATCACACTGAGAATAATGTGTGTGCTAGGTACTTTCAATGTAAAACTTGTAATGTGTTGTGCAGCGTAGGATTGTTAAAAAGATACAAAACAGATCATATATGTGGCCAGACTCTGTGCAAAGTGTGTAAAGAGTTTGTCTCGACGGGACACCGGTGTTACATGCAGAAACAGAGTAAACCGAATGAGTCTGTGGACGCTGATTTGACTGGTGATGCAGGAGTGAATGATAGTGGTGCTGAAATTAGTTCTGATGCGAGTGCATCTGAAGACGAACGTTCTCCCCCGGGAAAAGGGAAGAAAAAGAAAAAGAACAAGAACAAGAAAAAGAAACAAGCAAATCCCACCAAATTCATTTTCTTTGATTTTGAATGTACGCAGGATTCCGGTACACACGTCCCCAACTATTGTATTGTACAAAAGGCGTGTTCAAAATGTTGTTCTCGTCCTGTGAACGAAGAGTGTGGGACCTGCATTACGAAACAAAAAGTTTTCAAGGGGGAAAACACAGGACCCCAGTTTTGTGAATGGTTGTTTGGGAGGGATGAGAACAAGGGGAGTACGGTCGTTGCTCACAATTTTAAAGGATACGATGGAGTTTTTATCCAACAATATCTGTACGACAATTGCATCATTCCCAGTCTTATCATGTCAGGGGGAAAAATCATGAGTATGACCGTGGCGTTCAACAGTATTCGATTCATCGATTCTCTTAACTTTTTACCTATGCCTTTGTCCTCCTTGCCACCCACATTTGGCATAGAAGAATTAAAGAAAGGGTTTTTCCCTCACTTTTTCAATACCGACGCCAATGCAAACTATCGCGGTCCTATTCCCGCTGCCAGCTTTTACAACCCTGGGGGAATGTCGCCAAAGAATCGAGAAGAATTTCTCACGTGGCATGCTGCTGAAGTAGCTTCTGGGAGGGAGTTTGTGATGGAGCGAGAATTGCACGATTACTGTCTAAGCGATGTTGACATTTTGAGGAGGTGTTGTTTAAAGTTTCGGACACTCTTTCAAGAAGTCACAATCAATCCAGAATGGGAGGGGGATAAGGGTGTGGATCCGTTTGAAAAGTGCATCACCATCGCTGCCGCGTGCAATCTCGTATTTCGGCGTAATTTTCTAAAACCAGACACAATCGGTGTTATTCCTCCCAGAGGCTACTCCCCGCAAGACGTGCAATCCAACATAGCTCTGAGATGGTTGACCTATGTCAGTCAAAAGGAGTTTGCATACATCCAACATGCCCGTAATGAGGGTGAAGTGATCATCGGCCGCTACAAGGCCGATGGTTTTTGTAGAGATAATAAGACCATCTATGAATTTCATGGTTGTTATTGGCATGGGTGTCCTAAATGTTATAACTATAACACTCCAAGCGGGCGGAATGGGAATCTCAAATGCATGGGTGATTTACACTTAGAGACCTTAGAAAAAGAAAAGTACATCAAATCCATCTTGCCCGAGTACAAGTACGTGACCATGTGGGAGTGTGAGTGGAAATCAATTGAATCCACATTGTCTGATTCTGATTTAAAGTTTGTCAATCCTCACCCTGTACCTCTGAACCCCCGTGCAGCCTTTTTCGGGGGGCGCACCAATGCGAATTGCTTATACTATGAATGTAAGGAGGGTGAGAAGATAAGATACGTTGATTTTACATCCCTGTACCCTAGTATCAACAAGTATGGCTCTTATCCAGTAGGTCATCCACAAGTCATCACGTCCAACTTTCAGGATATCTCCTCGTACTACGGGTTGGTAAGATGTAAAGTACTCCCACCCCGAAATTTACTTCATCCGGTCTTACCCCTTAAAATCAATGATAAATTAATGTTTCCCTTGTGTTACACGTGCGCGGACAATAGAGAACAAACTATAAATTGCTCTCACAATGCTCAAGAGCGAATGCTCCACGGTACCTGGGTTTCTCTCGAACTCATGAAGGCTATTGAGAAAGGGTACACGGTATTAGAGATAGAGTCTGTTTGGCATTTTCCAGTGCAGAGTCAGCACGATCCAAGTATTGACGCAGAAGGGCTTTTTACCGCTTACATTAACACTTTTCTCAAGATTAAACAGGAGGCTTCTGGATGGCCCGAGTGGTGTAAGACGAATGACGATAAAGCCCGTTATGTTAGGGAATATCTCATAAACGAGGGAATTTCCTTAGATCCTCAGAAAATTGTAAAGAACAAAGGGTTGCGATCACTCAGTAAACTTATGCTAAATTCATTCTGGGGGCGCTTTGGGATGCGGAGCAATCTCCCCAGTGTTCAAGTCTTAGATAGCCCTAAAGATCTGTATACATTATTGACTTCGGATGAAAATGAAGTTACAGATTTATATTTCATTAATGATGATATGGCTGAGGTAAGATCTATCCGGAAGGAGGAGTTTGAAGAGATAGGCGTTAAGTCTAACGTAGTAATAGCTGCCTTTACTACTGCCCAGGCACGCATTCAACTGTACGATGTGCTCGATCGTCTAGGGAATCGAGTTTTGTACTTTGATACCGATAGCGTTATTTACGTTCAGCGGGAGGGGAACCCCCATGAATGGCAGCCCGCGTTAGGTGATTATCTAGGTGATTTAACCGATGAGTTGGACGGAGGGTACATTACCACTTTTCTCTCAGGGGGTCCCAAGAATTACGCGTACCAGTTAGATAATGGCAAGACGAGTTGTAAAGTAAAGGGAATTACGCTCAATTACGACAATCAACAACGTATCTCTTTTGATACTATGAAGAAAATGGTCCACACCCTGGGGACGGAAGACGAACACACAATCACCGTCACCAATAATTTTCAAATAACAAAGGATATCAAGAGGAAAAAAATTGAAACGAAGGTAGCTCGCAAAGATTACAGGGTGGTGTATGACAAACGAATTATCATGCCAGACTTGTTCACACTCCCCTACGGTTATGTCACAGTCACATAAAGAAGTCTCATTGAAGATGGTATAAATAATGTGTTTACTGCATTCTGTTTTCATTCTTTGCATTTTCTCTCGCTCTGAAAACATGCCTGATGTACGCGCCAATGTAGGCAATATTTCAATATTGCAGCAACACCTTAAAAAAGTATTTAGTGTGATTTTATCTTTGGTGATGCTTGCATTGTTATCCGTTATTACATATCTATCGGAGAACCATCGTGTCGGCCCGATCTTGGACTTTGGTGTCACAGCTGACGATCCAAGTTCAGCGGATGTACCATACTTTCTGCGGTGGAATCACTCCGAACCAAATGATCAGAATGTCACGTACATGTAACGTTAGAAGATTGTTCACGGGTAATGCGCTGTTTGAACCCATTTTCCGTTTGTTTAGAAATACTTTTCTATATGTAACTCGGTTAGTTTACGCGATCTACTTATCAGGTGCAACTCGGTCGATCGTGTGGTCATTTGTTTCGAGATCCTTGATGAGACGCGGTATTAACTATCTGCGGCGTTATCGAAATCATGACTTTAAAATTTATTCACCCGTTTACTTGCATCGTAGCGGGTCCCACCGGTAGTGGGAAAACTGTATTTGTGCGCAAACTTTTGAAATTCAACCAGGATCTGATTGAAAAACCACCGCAGAAGATCATTTGGTGTTACGGAGTGTACCAAAATGCTTATACGGAAATGTTAAGCGAAATACCAGGTATTGAATTTATTGAGGGATTTCCAAGCAATTTTGAGAGTCTCATCGATCCAAATGTTCGTAACTTACTCGTTGTCGATGATTTAATGGCAGAATGCACCAAAGATGCGAAAATGACTAGTTTATTCACACGTGGGTCGCATCACAAAAATTTATCAATTTGTTTTATCGTTCAAAACCTTTTTCATCAAAATCGGGAGACTCGCACCATCAGTTTAAACGCTCAATATTTGGTAATGTATAAGAACCCCCGGGATAGATCTCAAATTGCGCATTTGGGGCGTCAACTCTACCCCGGTCAGGTAAAATACGTGCAAGAGTCGTACAACGATGCCACTAATGAGCCTTACGGCTATCTCTTAATTGATTTAAAATCTAGTACCCCGGAAGATTACAGACTAAGGACAAAAATATTTCCGGATGAATTTACTGTTGTGTACGTTAAAAAACTATAACACCGGTGCAGTCTTTGAGTCTATTTCATTCATTCGCGATGGCTCAAAGAGTTAAGAACCACTTATCGGAACTCTGTGTTTTAGCAAAGTGTTCACCTAAACAGCGTAAAGCCTATTTGCAACACGCAACAAAGGAATTGATCACGTGTTTGTCAGAATGTTGCGCCAACGCTTTAAAAGGTCATGTACCGCTTTCAACCTCTCAAAAGAAGGCTTTGTCACGACACAAGAAACATATCCGTGAGGTAGCCAATAAGCGAAACAGCCATCGAAAGAGAAAGGATACTTTGATTCAAAAGGGTGGATTTCTTGGTTCATTGCTTGGTCCAATATTGTCATTATTTATGAAGTAGTTACATGGTCTAAACAAACAAAAGTATGGAGTACGCCAAAAAAATGACGTTGGTACCGGAGGAGATAGCACGTGCAGTCCATGCATCTGCCTTAAAAGATCAGCCGACTCGCCGTGCCTTATCTAAGTTAGACAGTGAGATGCATGTCATTTTAAACTCGGACGGAATGTCCGATAAAGAAAAGGTAACTCGTTATAATGAAGTTTTGCAAAAATTCTTACAACTTTATCAATACGAAACCCAACCTTTACCCATTCACGTTGATATTAAAGATGTTGCTGGTAAAGATACTATTGACGACGACAACATCAAACCCCACGTTAAAACTGAAGTTGAAAACGAAGCAAAAAATAAAGTCTTAAATTTGTTACCCACCACTCTGAAGAAGCGTGGAACTATGTTGATAGATCACTTGTTATCCAACCCCTTGTCCTCTTCTCGACAATGGAATGACCTTGGGGAACTGATAGTCAATGGTAAAAGTATTCATGGTTCTAATATAGTAGATTTAATATATGATGTATTGAAAGGACGTAAATCGTCACAGCCTATTGGATGGCAGCATTTTCTCCGTGTCTTGATTGATTCAAACGTACCGGAATCTTTGCTTTCAAATGTAGAACGCCGTACTTTGTTAAAGAAAATTAAGAGTAAGACTCCCACTGGATCTGCACCTCCACCTAGTTTGCCCAAAGTATTACCACTCATACCTATTTTAACAACAACGACAAAACCTACTTCTGTACCGCTTACGAAGCGAAAATATTCGACTCGATCTAAAAAGTCAAACTTGAAGTGGGAAAGCTTTTAAATGTTGTTAACACACGTTTTACTTTTGTTGTGGTTGGTTAATACTGTCTAAACATTTTTTCTTCTTTCTGTTGTTGTTGTTGTTGTAAGTATCCAATTGTTACACGTAATGCAAGGGTAATGATTCAGTAAAGAACTCGTAACTTGATATCTTGATATTTTAAATGACATATTTTATATCTAAGTGTTTGATACTACTTTGTGAAAAATCTGTATAAGCTGTAGACATTGTAAACTTTGTGAACATTTTTTTTTTTTTTTTTAAATATTTTTTTTTTTTTTTTGTTTTGTTATTGTTAGTAAGGATGTAAACTTTGTGAACATTTTTTTTTTTTTTATATATTTTTTAAAAATATTTTTGTAAGTGGCAGTAAGGATGTAAAGGTATGTTGTTGTTTTATATATATATATATATATTTTTTTTTTTAAATCAATGTTGAATGATTTGATTGTATTGTGTAATCATCAGTGAATCTAAGAAAAATGTAAACGCATGACAACAATAATGACGAAAAAACAAATATGTAACGTATACATGTATATATAAAAAGTTTTATTTTTTTTCATATTCTCTGCAATTGTACATAATAAACTGATTTACAAGTGAAAAAGCAAATTTTATGCAGTCTTTTCAAAAACACATTATTCCTCGTGTCCCTTTGTCTAAGATTGTGCGTGCGAGAAAAGAGAGAACGAGAGAGAGAGAGAGAGAGAGAGAGAAAGAGAGAAAAGTAAAAAAGAGTTAAAATAGAGAGCAATGATGATATAACTACAAACATCGTACTTCTACACTATCATGATTATTCTACTTACACATGCACATAAACGCAATACAGTTTCAAACAACATATCGGTTTATTTACCAAATGAACAACTTTATTCTCCTTTAAAAAAAATAATTACAAAAAAAAAAAAAAAATCATTGTTGAACGAAATACAAATGAACAAACTATTCTACTTTCTTTAACATTTGAAATTATCTAAGACTAAGCTATATTATCAATTCCTCTTAATATAAAATCCATATCATACATGGGTACATTGAGTTTGCGTTGAGAATGAATGTAGGCATACACTTTGCGGTCATTTTGTGTTCGATTGAGAGTGAAGCGTGAAACAATACTTGACATGCTATTGCCTTTGACTCTGTTTAACAAAAAATACAAACAGTATTGCCCACATACAGCGGACCAATGAGACTGTAATGATCGAGTATTAAAACTCCAGGCTTTGGCGTGGTTGTCTAAGAAAGTTTTGAATTGCATGGAACATAGTGATGGGGGTCTACCAAATGAATCAAAGAAATCAGCGTGACCATATTTGTTAAAATACATGGCTACCCAATGACTACCGGGTTCATCGTGACGGTCTACATTAACGATGAAGGCCGATGGAAATCTATTTACTGAATTGGGTAATCGGTCGGATGGAAAAACTCCCACAAAAATGTCTTTTAGTTTAATGTCAGTATCAATCACACTCTGAATGTGCAAGGAATTCATGCTTTTAAAGGGTAATACCAATTCTGCATATTAACTACCAAAGTCAACGATGACGTTACGGTTTCTGTCAATTTCAATGACACTTTCGTATTCTGCGTATACCAGCACATTGATGGTTTCTGGCAAAGGTTCGGAAAACTGCATCTCTAGGCGTACATTGCCATTCTTTCGAAGATTGAAACAATCACCCGATGATAAATCTGGGGTTAAATCAAACGCATACAGCGTATAGCCTTGACCGTATTCTTTTCTGTCAATATGATTTCCTTTGTCCTGAAACATAGAATTGACGCCTGAAAATAGCGTCTGATACGCCAAGATATAGTTCGGGTCTTGTTCGGAAAACTTCGGCCTTAGAGGTTTCCAGGGAACCTGCTCGGAGTCTACGTACAAAGCCAAAAAATTCAAGTTGTAGTGATGAAAGTTGAAGGGGTTCTTCCGATAATCTCCATTAAATGCCACGTTGCTGACACACCCAACGACCAGTCGTTTTGGTATCTGACCCAAAATAAGACTTTCCCTGCTAAAAGACAAATTACCCCGAGGTATGCTGAACGTCTTCACATCTGAGCGCCTGATGGGATATTTTGCCGTTTGCGTCTCCAAATGTTTTGCATGGATCAGGCTTGCTTCCGAGCTCAACTTCACGCGTCTTACGTGAAGAGACGCATTCGTGATGACAACCTTGAAGTTTGCATTTTCAGTGTTTGACATGAGACTGAAAGCGCTCTTACTGCGATTCAGCTTAAGTTTAATGTCTACGCCGCCCAGTAGAAGTCGTTCTTGAAAGAACATGTCCAGATGGAGCGCGCCAATCATGTCCAGTCCCCGGCTATTTCTGATAAAATCATGACGTCTCTTCATTCCATCGTTTCCTTTAATAGCAGCCAGGGGGTTACTATCATCCATGTAACCGGCTGTGTCCTTATAAAATAACGAGGATGTGAGTTGAGATTCTTTAGCCGCAGGCCCGTAAGTCAGCAATGTTTCTAGGATTGACCGGTACGGATAGGTGTTGGTTGATGGCGTTATCAGTCTATCATTTATCATCATGTCCACGTCACTAAAGAGTGAGTGCATAAAGAGATTTGTTGGGGCAACTTGAGCATCATCTGCCAGGGGAGTACCGTCACCATTCACTACTTTGGCTTGAAGATGTAACAAACTCTGTGACAGGTCGGTATACTCGTCGGTAGACCCTTGTAGATGAAACTGAATCGGAGTTGCATCGGTAATGTTGGTGAGGGGAAAATATTCGACCCATTTTCCATTTTCTATCGTGGTTTGGGTGGGTGGAATAGTGAACAAATCAACTTCTGATTTTGAACACTCGCAGGACAGTTTATGAATCTTTTCCATGATGAACAAAGTTGTATTTAAAAAAAAAAAAAAAAAAAAAAAAATTGGTGTTGCTTTGCGGAGCGGTTTAATTATCAAAAATGTCGGAAGTTTTCCTTCTCTTGGCTTTTCGCACACTGTTGCGTTCTTTCCGCGGACGTCTCCTTTTATTCTTACTTTTCATCACCTCGGGTTGAAGATCCCGTGCCAACCTTTTGAGGTTAACCGTAGTAGCGCGCTTCACGTTTTCTCCGTTCAAGACATCGCGTGCAACATGCATTCCAGTCTTTAAGGCTTTTCTCCCGATAAGTTTTCCTCCTTCTTTGAGGAACGGGACAGCAGAGCGTAGCATCCCCTTCAGCATACTTCCCAATCCATACCCACGCTGCATACGGGCTCCCCGAAAAACAGGGAGAGATCCTCCCCGATGTAGGCCTTCGTAGTTCATGGTGCCGTCTAAAATAAAAGACTTTGTTTTCGGGTAGATCGAAAGTGTAGTTTCACAACTACTTTCCCACTTTGAAATGGTACTTTTTCACCAAAGTCGCTCCTTATATCTATCTGCATAGTATCGATGTAGTTTGTTTTAACGGGCATGTAATGAGGCATCTGGTATGAATGAGAAATCACTTGTCCAGCCTTCTTGGGGTTTGTGGGAACAATGCGTAGCAAGGGTGCACTTACATCACCCACCCTTTGGTTTTCTATGATATCCGTGTACACGTACAATGCAAAAAGTCCTCCATTGATATCGGGTAAGAATGAAGCTTGCGTATTTTCCGTGAGATTTTTCTTTGAAAAACCAAGAAGCTGGGACAATCCTGCGCAGAGGTCAACTTCCGTATCGGTTTTGATATGAGCTTCAACTTTGTACGTCAGTGGGTTGATGTTAAATTGTGCGTTATTCTTCAAGCTCCCTGGAAAAGATTCGTTCAGTGCGATGCATATACTCTCTGCGTCGCTGTACTGTCCCTCGGGTAGCCGACCAGGACCGATAATTTGTTCTCCCACGGAAAAGTTGTATCTGTTGTTCTCATGATTGACATTTAACCATGAGTGTGGATAAAGGATATCTACCAGGGCAACTTCCCATTCTCCACGTAAATTCAGAGGTGTGGCCAGTTTGGTGGTAAAACTTGTCAGAGTATTATTGGGAAAATAATCAAATGAACTGTTGCTGGGGAGTGTTACATAGACTTGATCTTCACTCTCCATGATTGTAACGCCTAATGAGTACTTTACGCCACGTCATTCGATTTTTGAATATTATCTACCCATTGGTTAAAAGATGAAGGATAGCCTAAAAATTTTACGAGGTATTCTGTTTTACCCCCTCGTTTACGCTTCTTCAATATTTTCTCAACTCGATATACATCGTCTTTCCCCTTATTGACTTTCTGAAGCTCTTGCTCGTAAAAAGTCCCTAGCACTTTTTCTCCGTGGTCGTCAACCAAGTCGTACACTGGCACGTCCCGTTTCTTCTTTTGTTTCACGTTAAATACCTCTTCTGTCCAATTAGGAAGATAACCCTTTTCAAATGTCCGTTTGGCTTTGCTAATGCGAACTCGTTCCCCCACGCTGTACTTTGAAGATTTAACGATGGATGATTTAGATTTCGAATCGTACAGCGTTTTCCACACATCCCCCTCGTTTCCTTTGTTTACCAAAATTGGTTTTGTCTTAATAGATCGATGATAGGAATTGTTGTAGGCATGTACTAATTTAGTCAAGACTGGCATATATTTCAGAGTGTTGCGATGGGTAAAGTACTTGTACATCCTTTCTTTAATTGAACGGTTGAACCGTTCCACCACGCAGGCTTTGACCATGTTTTGGGTAGTGTAAAACAAAATGTCCTTTTCTTTGAGAAAGGACTGAAATAGTTTGTTTGTAAATTCAGTCCCTTTATCCGTTTGAATATGGTAAGGCTCCCTCTTTGAACTCTGGAGAATTTGTTTGAGTGCTGAGACTAAACTTTTCCCCGTCTTATCTTTGAGAGGAATAACCCATGCAAATTTTGATAGAACGTCGATGCATGTCAATAAGTACTTATATCCAGCATTGTGTCTGGAAATAGATGACAAATCAGCCAAGTCCATCTGCCATACATCATCCATCCCATACGCCATGACTCTACTTCTCGTAAATTTTCGTCTCACAGGACGATGTAGAGTATAGGTATCATTCCCTTCAAGCCATTGCTTGATTTGTTTTCTCGACAACTCAAACACACCCTCTTTCTTGACAAATCGAAACAGTTTCTCAACACCACTAAAACCAGCTTCATGCTTCGGATCAGAGTAAATCTTTCCCAAGTATTCTTCCATTACTCAATCGTTACGCTCTACATTCACAAGTAACCACGTGCACATCACTAATGACATTCAACATACATTTCAATTTGGTTATAAGCGGAAAAACGAAAAAACTAAAAATATAAAAATGCAACAAAGGTTATGTTTTGTTTTTTTCATACGCAAACGTCATTGCTACTTTATTTAAACCATACAACATTATAAATATTAAAAAATGAAAAAAAAAAAAAAAATGAAAAAAAAAAAAAAAATAAGGTTCAGCTGCACGTTAAAGTGGATACGTACTTCAATGGGGTATATGAAATTCACTTTTGAATTTTCCGGTTACAGTTATAGATCTTTTAGCTTGCTTATGATAAATGACTGAACGTCCTTCTTTTTCAGTTCGGTGTGAAAAAAGTTTGTGGCTTCTTCCACGCAGGCGTCCAGTTCCTCTTCAAACATCTCGTTCACGAGGTAAACATTGTTAATGAATCGAAAGTATCGCTCCTCTGTGAGCTTGGTGATGGCCTCATCTATGTACTTGTCCACTCTGTCTTCCCAATCCAGCCACATGCAGTCCTCGTGGTCTTTCTGGCTCGCATAATTGTTTCTGCATCCTATGCATGACCGATGCACCGCCTCGTTTAAAAGACCTGACAGTGCTTTGACGGCCATGAGGACAGGTGCTACTGGAAGATGTATGTCATCTTTCACCGTCTCCACCTCCTGCATGCTGACATCTGTGTCTAGACTCTCCTCCTCCTCCTCCTCCTCCGCAGCCACCTCCATCTCCTCCTCGTAGTTGAGCTTTCGGCTGAGTTTCTGGAGACATTGAAGGACTTTTTCAGGTACATCTACATCCATCTGAACCGAGGAGGTCGCTGGAGATGGAGGTCTCCTAGTTCCCCTTGGTGTAGTAACTCCTTCTATGACAGCATTCTGTCTCTGCAGTCGGTGGACAACCGGTGCTCTCGGTGGAGAATACCCTATGATCGTGACCTCTGGTGTGTGTGGTGATGAGGGAGATAGCTCGCCATTGGCAGCGAGCAAGGGTCTTGAAAGTTCCAGATTCATTTCGGCGATCGTGGCCTGGTTACGGAAAAAGGGAGGAGTGTCAGTCAGGTATTTTTTTTAACTATCTTCTTTTTTTTTTTTTTTTTTTTTTTTTTTTCTTCTTTCTTTTCTTTTCTTTTTTCCTTCTTTTTTTCTTCATGTTTTTTATTTTGTATATGTTGTATTATCAACAACAACAAAAAACCCTAAACAAAAACATCAAGTTGTAAACAACTATTTCTTTACGTTACTCAATTCTCTGACAGCATCGCTGATTTCAAATTTGGCCTCAACCAATTTCCACCAATTTTCTCCCGTTAAATTGAAACCCTTCTGCCCCGGGAGCATCCTGTTAGTACCTTTCATGTTATAGTATTCTCTAATGTTCACGTATGGGACTCCCCTGAATTTCTTCACTACAGCAAAACGCTTCCCACCCAAATGAAATGGTTTTGAACCTGTTTCAAATTTACATTTATCCACGTTAATTATCTCCTGACTAAAATGACACCCCGCCTCTTCCTTAACTGTAAACCAATTTTCGCTTTTTCTGTCACCATGTGCCTATAATACAACAAATAAATCAAAAAATACAACACCATGAAAAATAATTGTTTTAAATCAAGTTTATGGGAATCATACGCATGCTTCACTTCTCTCACACAGTTCACTTGCATTGCATCTATTTATGCATAATTATATACTCATATTTTCAAAAACAGTAAGGTATAGTATCAACACTAAAATCAAAGAGTGCACATAGAATATAATACTCGATTATGGACACTTACCCTCATTGCCAAGAGTCCAGGAGGGGTTGTTGGTTTAAGCTTCTTCTGCTCCACCGGAGACATTGAAAAGCTGGCCCGATGTAAGACATTGGTGGCATCGTTCTCTGGTATCATCCTGACCTTAGGCGTGTTTAACACACTGTTGTGGATGGTAGCTGTTGTAGTGGTATACTTTTTTGGTGAGCGAGTGGCCATCATGGTTATATATGAAGAGGTACGTGTGGTATGTACTATAGAGATGCTTTCAAAGAACGGTGTCTAGCTCAGTACTGAATGCGGTACCTTATCTCATCACAACCCTTGTATATATAGCCTCTTCACTACACGTCCTTATGCACCCGTCCCTCGACCAATCACTACACACTCCTTTAATCGGTCACCCAATCACCACCAAGTATGGATCTTCATTAACCAATCACAAGCAAGACGATTAATTAAAATCATCCAATCGCAGCGCCTAAAAAACTTCCTCTCTTCTGACAATCAAAGAGGAAAAACGCCAATTCAAGACGGAAATGGCGGAAGGATCTCCTAATTGGTCTATTGTTCTTTTAACACATACTCATTCGTTATGAATGGGTCAAAGAGGAAACATACTAATTAAAGACGGAAATGGCGGAAGGGTCTCTTAATTAATCTATTGTTCTTTTAATTAATGCTAATTAGCAATGAATGGCTCATTAATGAGTCATGCATGACTCACTAATTAGGTGCTAATTAATTCTCCCTGTCTGATCAGACTCACTTACTACTGACACAGCCCTTCAATGGTTTACATCGTATCTCACTGGACGTTCCTCACGTGTCTCTGTGAAGGGGAAATATTCTGAAACTCATTACACTAGATACGGCGTTCCGCAAGGCTCAGTACTTGGGCCTCAGCTTTTCACGATGTACATCCGACCTGTTGGAGATATCATCAAACGCCATGATCTCCAGTATCATCTTTACGCAGATGATACTCAGATTTATTGTAGTTTTGATCCACGCAATCAAGCTAGTCTCGATGAAGCCTGCAATAAGTTGGAAACATGTATAGGCGAGTTGAGTCGATGGATGACAAGCAATATGCTGAAACTTAATGAAGACAAATCGGAAATCATCATTCTGTCATCCAGCAGACTCCGCCCTTCAGGTGATCTGAGCCTGCAGATTGGAAACGCCACTGTTGATCCATCAACAACTGTTAAAAATCTTGGTGTTTATTTTGACCAGACTTTGTCAATGTCGGAACATGTTCGTAGAGTGTGCCAGGTGGCCAATTTCCATATGAGAAACATATGTCATGTGAGAAAGTACCTTACAAGTGAAGCTTGTAGTCATGCAGTACGTTCTCTAGTTTTGAGCAGGCTTGATTACGGTAATTCCCTTCTGGCAAATGTGAATGCCGGGGATTTAAAAAGACTGCAAAAAATCCAAAATCGAGCGGCTCGTCTGGTGCTTGGTGCAAAGAAAAGAGAGCCAAGTGCTCCTCTGTTGAAGCAACTACACTGGCTTCCCATCAAACAGCGAATAGAATTCAAACTAGCACTTTTAGTGTACAAGTGCTTAATGCATTCTGCTCCACACTATCTGTCTATCATGCTTACTACTCCTCCAGTTTCCAAATACCATCTGCGTTCACGGAACGATCAGACACTATTACTGATCCCACGCACCAACACCAAGGCAGCCGAACGCTCATTCTCTTATGCTGGACCATCCACCTGGAACACTCTACCACAAAACCTCCGCCTATGTAGTACAGAAGACACTTTCAAAAAGAAACTTAAAACCCAACTCTTTCCATCTTGAATCCATAATGTACATTTTGAGTAGCGAAATTTTCTTTTCGTTCATAATATCTTAATTACTGTTCCTTGTTTAATTGTTATGATTTGTATGTTTCTTTTCTGTTGTATAGCGCTCTGATCAGTTTGTCTGTAGTAGCGCTCAATAAGAATCAATTATTATTATTATTATTATTAAATGTCTAAGGAGTTCCAGTACACAGGACCAGTATAAATCAAAGTTTTTTGTTTAAGTAAAGTTCTCAGTTTGTGTAAGTGAAAAAAGGAAGACTGTCGGGTTGGATAATTATGAATTTGTTGATTCTTTTGGAATGTCGACGTGATGGCATGAGGAAGTTCGTTAGAATTTAATCTAAACATAAAACAGCCTAAAAAGAAATTATACAGGTCATGAACTTTCAATATTTTATTTTCTAAAAATAAACTATTAGTGTGGCTTAACCTATTAGTGTGGCAGATTATTCGTATGACGCGTTTTTGAAGAATCAATAATTTGTCCAACTGGTAATTAAATGAATTCCCCCATGCAAGTATGCCATAGTTAAGATAAGGCAAGATAAGCGTCGAGTACAAACTTTTCAAAATATACTTAGGAAAAGACATTTTTAATTTATTGATTATTCCAATGTTCCTTGATAGAGTTTTACTCAATTGTAAGTTTTGTTCTTTCCAAGAAAGTTTATTGTCAATTATAAAACCAAGGAATTTTGACGAATCAACTAAGTGTATAATTGTATCATTGATGTGAACATTGCCAGGCAATCCCGAAATAGAGTTGCTGAAGAGCATACATTGAGTTTTATTTAAGTTCAAGGAAAGTTTGTTGGCACAAATCCACTCTTCAACAAGTTTCATTTCAAGATTTACGGTTTCAAGTAGTGAATTGGGGTTTTTGTGTGAGAAAAACACAGAAGAATCATCAGCAAATAATATAAACGACAAAACATTGGATGAGTTTTGAAAGTCAGTCATATACAATATAAATAGAAGAGGCCAAGGGATCCTTGTGGCACTCCACAAATTAACTGTTGAAAGGCCGAGTCTGCTCCATTTATTGATACGTATTGTTTCCTACCCCTGAGGTAGCTTTTGAACCACTCCAAGGCCCTTCGACGTATACCATAGTGTGAAAGTTTGTATAGTAGAATTTGATGGTCGATTGTGTCAAAGGCCTTGGAGAGGTCCAGAAACATCCCAAGGGTATGAGAGTGTTCATCAATTGCAGAAGTAACATGATTAATGAAATGTAAAATAGCATGAACAGTCGAATGTTTTTGTCTGAAGCCAAACTGTGAGTCAGAGAATATATTATTACTAACTAAAAAAGCTACTGTGCGATCATAGATGAGTTTTTCTAACACTTTAGAGATGGAAGACAGGAGAGATATGGGCCTGTAATTACATGAATCTAAGGGGTCACCCTTTTTAAAAATCGGAACAACTTTTGCAAGTTTCATGGCATCGGGAACTACACCCTTAGACATGGAAAGATTAAATATGTGTTCTAGGGGAACAACTATTTCGTGTATAATATTGATCAATAAAAAGTTACTGACTTTATCATGACCCGCACTTCTTTTTTCTTTGAAATTTTTAACAAGTTTTAGAATTTCAGATGCGTTGGTTGGACTAAAAAATATAGAATTCTGATTTTTGTTCTTCAAAAAAGAATGAAAGGGTTTTCCGACAACAGGAATTTTCTTGGCAAGATTGGGTCCAATGTTTGAGAAGTAATCATTAAAGTGATTAGCAATAGATTCGTCATCATTGATGGTTTTATTATCCTCTCGGATTTGTTTTATGCTTTTTTCCCACTCTCTTTATTTCAATGCCTTATTAATAACTCCCCATGTTTCCTTTATGTTGGATTTCTTTTTTTTCAAACTGGGTACAATAATATCTCTGTTTCTCTAATCGCATAATCTTTGTCAAAGTGTTTTTATATTTAACATATTTTTCACGAAGTTTAGGTTTGGGATTCGCACGAAATTTATAATACAAGTTATTTTTCCTATTAATAGATCTTAATAGAGATTTAGAGACCCAAGGATTACGTGGTTCATGTCTATAACTAGAAAATTTGCATCTCTTTAGAGGAATACATTCGTCAAGAGCTATTTTTAGAACGTGGATAAAATTGTTGTAAGACACATTTACATCAATATGAGCCAAAACTTCTGCCCAATCGATCGATCCCAGCTTTCCCTTTAATTTATCAATTTTGGAAGCTGTAAATTTCCTTACTATTTTTGACGAGGGAGGTGATTTAGCAAGATTAAATAAACTTTGAATTTTGCAATAAACTGGACAGTGATCTGATATGTCAGACAGGATGATGCCAGATTCAGTTTGTAAATGATCAACATTTACAAATATATTATCGATGAGAGTACACGAATGAGTGGATAACCGCGTGGGTTTTGATATTACTGGAACAAAAGAATACGAAAGTAAGGTATCCAGAAAATCATGAGAGAACTGATTATCATTACATTTTAACAAATCAACATTGAAATCTCCCATAATGATGCAATGTTTATTTTGAAGAAGGGGGTGAACAAGTAAATGCTGCATTTCAACTAAGAATTCGTTGTGATTTGAAGAAGGGGGACGATAAATAATACCAACTACGATATTTTTCTTGTTTTGTAAGACTAATTCGATAAAGACCACTTCCATTGCCAGATTCATTGTGTTTATATCAGAAAGTACTTTAAAATTTAGGTGGTCTGGAACATACATTGCAACGCCTCCACCTCTTTTATTTGTACGGTTATTAAATATGAGGTTATGTTGAGAAAGAGAAAAAAGGGAATGAGGCTGGTCTTGTAACCATGTTTCTGTAAGACCGATAATAAAGTTACACAGATCAATATTGTCCAGCAATAAAGTTAACTGCTCAAAATTTTTGTTCAGGCTACGAATATTCAGGTTCAAGAAATTTAAATCACATTTAGATGTGCTTTTAACATTTTGAATAAATTGGTTTTGAGTAAGATATTGAGATTCTCTTACATAATGAATATCATTAGGATCAAACTGAAGTAACATTTCATCGAATTTACTATTGAGGGTATCTGAAATACGTTTCTCATAACGTTCGTCAGATGAGGAAGTTAAATCAACATTATGCAAAGTGTGAAGTAATATGTCTAAATCAATATCACTTGTTTCAGCAAAAGGTAAGTCAGTCATCATTAAGTTCAGAAAAGTGTAGGAATATCAGTACATTGCAAAAAGTGGTAGTAATCAAATAATAACTACAAATAACAAACATGGGGGGGGGGGGAGGACAAACCCAAACAGAAAAAAACAAAGACAATTAAATTTACTACATTTGTCATCCATTTGAGGACTACAATGTGCATCCCCAAAATAGGTATCGATTTCAGTTTAGGATTAACCTGCTTAGGTCCTAAATTCAAAGTAGAAGAACAGCAAGAGAAAGTACAAAATTAATAAAGGCTGTTTGCTTACGTAAATATAAGTTAATTAACATATTAAATTAGCATAAATAAAGATGGCGGAAAGAAATAGAGGGAGAGAGGGAGAGAAGGAGAGAGAGAGAGAGAAAGAGAGAGAGAACGAGAGAGAACGAGTCTTTTCTTTTCACAGAGGAGGAGACCTCTCGGTGCCCAACATAACCATTTATAACGTGATACTTTAGGTGTATGGACCTGTACATCCAGAACATTAAGAAATTGCAGGCTGGAATCAAGTACATGGTACATGTACATGTATGTGAGCACAAAAGAATACCCAACTCACGGACATACCAAGTCAAACAAAGCACCTGGAATTCAATGTCGATTACCGAGGAATGTAATTGACCATGATGTAGAAGAACCAGAAATATTTGAGATTCATAGGTGGCGGTCATACAATGAACTGTAAATGACCTTATACATGTTCAATACATCATAATAATGGTGAACTCGATTATCAGGTAAAAAAGCTACATCAAGAAAAATGGTTTCTCTTCCTTTTCCTTCCCTATTATAAGGAAGTTTATGCTGTTTAATAAAGCCCAGAACATTTGTCAACTGAGCTTAGCCATACACATATATTGGAGCACCCAGTTATATTTGCAGTCATTCAATAAATACATGTATTCTGGTAATGTACTTTAATGAATCACTGTTTGTATCACTATGTAGTGAGAAAATGCACTATGGCTGTGTTTTTCGATCCTCCTGTTGTTTTAACGCATGCCCATCAACAATTTTTCTGTGCTTTCCATCCTGTACTAACCAAATTCCTAACTTGATCCCTGCACCAAAAAGTATTCCTATCACTAAACCTGAGCTCAAACCTATTTGTAGCCCTTATCCAAATCCTATATTTGACTATATAAAGCCCATTGCATTTGTCACCCAAGCATAGCCATACACATACATGTATATCAGAGCACCCAGTTATATTTGCAGTAATTCAATGAAAACGTGTACTCTGGTAATGTACTTGTATGAATCACTGTTTGTATACATGTAGGTCCACACTGTCTTGCTTCAAGATGTTAGGTGTCCAACGACAGCCTCTACACACTACCTAATGGATGCTTTGTGTTCCATGCCAAACCTGACTCGCCTGATACTATGGGGAAAGGAGTTCAAGGAGGAGTTCTATTCTACACTGAATGCAAAGGCATCAACCTTACAGGTATGTATGTGTGTTTGTACTCTATATCCATTTCATGATGAATCCATGTACACATGCAGCAGTGGAGATGAGTATTAGGAGTTACTAGTATGATATTTTAACAACATGCAGTCAATAATTTTTCAACGTGTTAATTTTTTTATATGAAAATGTATAATAGTCTTAGCAGACAAAGGAACAGTATTATAAAAAGAGGGGTTTTCATGTGCAGTGTAAGATACATAATTCAGATGGCTCGAGTTAAAAATATGATGTTCTGCAAAAAACATCACTTTTAAAGGATTGCCTCAGAAAAGATATTTTGGTTTAATGAAGACTAACTTAAAGTTTTTAAGTAAGCTTTTTTGGGGGGACTTGATCCCTGCACCAAAAAGTATTCCTATCACTAAACCTGAGCTCAAACCTATTTGTAGCCCTTATCCAAATCCTATATTTGACTATATCAAGCCCATTGCATTTGTCACCCGAGCATAGCCATACACATACATGTATATCAGAGCACCCAGTTATATTTGCAGTAATTCAATGAAAACGTGTACTCTGGTAATGTACTTGTATGAATCACTGTTTGTATACATGTAGGTCCACACTGTCAAGCTATGGAATGTTAGGTGTCCAACATCAGCCTCTTCACATTACCTAGTGGATGCTTTGTGTTCCATGCCAAACCTGACTTACCTGATACTATGGGGAAAGGAGTTCAAGGAGGAGTTCTATTCTACACTGAATGCAAAGGCGTCAACCTTACAGGTATGTATGTGTGTTTGTTCTCTTTATCCATGCCATGTTAAATTCAGGTACACATGCAGCAGTGGAGATGAATTTAAGGAGTTATGATATTTTAGCAACATGCTGTCAATATTTTGTCAACGTGTTAATTTTGTTATATGAAAATGTATAATAGTCTTAGCAGACAAAGGAACAGTATTATAAAAAGAGGGGTTTTCATGTGCAGTGTAAGATACAGAATTCAGATGGCTCGAGTTAAAAATATGATGTTCTGCAAAAAACATCACTTTTAAAGGATTGCCTCAGAAAAGATATTTTGGTTTAATGAAGACTAACTTAAAGTTTTTAAGTAAGCTTTTTTGGGGGGATGGAGAGTGTCATGTCGCTACTTATGCAGTAAAACAATTTCAGTATAAACAGATTACGGAAGTACTCTAAAGACTAGTGGATACAAATAATTTTGTTTGTAATTTTCATATTTTTAAGTTCAGAGCAATTCATATAGTGGGAATTATATCCTCATGGGTCTGAAAGTAGTATCTTAGTATACTTCAGATTCAATACTCACTAAACAAGAATGAAGATCTAGATCACAGTACTTATTTTAAGCAAATCTACATGTACACACTCTACATACACATTCATGTATAATGCATTCATTTAGTCACAAATGTATTATAGCAGTAAGGCAATGTCAAAAATGTGTCTAAATAATCAAAAAAGTGATAGTTTCTTCTTTGTTTTATATTTAATTCTCCAAAGACAAATACATCTCTATTTATTAAAATCAGTTACCCGTTTATAGGTATTATACATTCTAAAATAATTGTTATCAACCATTGTTCATGTAGAGGTGTTCGTGGTCTATTGGATAGGTCTCTGTATGGACATGAACCATGAGGTATGGGGTTCGAATCCCTGCTTTACGTAGCACTCATGTTGTTTGGCAAGACATTAATCTACATTTGCCAAACTTGTCCTAGGTGAAGTAATATAAGTGGGTACCTGTTAGGATATATTCCTTGAATGCATCACTATGTAGTATGAAGTAAGAAAATGCACTACGTCTGTATAATTTTTCTATCCTCCTGTTGTTTAATGCATATGCCCCATCAACAATTTTTCTGTGCTTTCCATCCTGTACTATCCAAATTCTTAACTTGATCCCTGCACCAAAAAGTATTCCTATCACTAAACCTGAGCTCAAACCTATTTGTAGCCCTTATCCAAATCCTATATTTGACTATATAAAGCCCATTGCATTTGTCACCCAAGCATAGCCATACACATACATGTATATCAGAGCACCCAGTTATATTTGCAGTAATTCAATGAAAACGTGTACTCTGGTAATGTACTTGTATGAATCACTGTTTGTATACATGTAGGTCCACACTGTCTGGCTTCATGATGTTAAGTGTCCAACATCAGCCCCTTCACATTACCTAGTGGATGCTTTGTGTTCCATGCCAAACCTGACTGAACTGAAACTAAGGGGAAACGAGTTCAAGGAGGAGCTCTATTCTACACTGAATGCAAAGGCGTCAACCTTACAGGTATGTATGTGTGTTTGTACTCTTTATCCATGCCATGATGAATTCAGGTACACATGCAGCATTGGAGATGAGTTTAAGGAGTTTTTATGCCTCAGTTACGAAGTAGCCGGAGGCATTATGTTTTCGGGTTGTCCGTCCGTCCGTCTGTACGTCTGTACATACGTCTGTACGTACGTACTTCCCGTTCTTGTGATCGCGTTATCTGAAGAACCGGTTGATGGATTTCTGCCAAACTTTGGTCATGTATGTATCTTACAGAGCGGATGAACTGATTAGATTTTGGGGTCACGAGGTCAAAGGTCAAAGGTCACAGGGCTCATTATGTAAGCAAAAACAGCTTGTGATCGCATTATCTCAGGAATCGACTGATGGATTCCTGCCAAACTTAGGTCATGTATATTACTTGCAGAGTTGATGAACTGATTAGATTTTGGGGTCACGAGGTCAAAGGTCAAAGGTCACAGGGCTTATTATGTATGCAAAAACAGCTCGTGATCGCGTTATATCAAGAACCGATCGATGGATTCCTGCCAAAATTAGGTCATGTATGTTACTTGCAGAGCCGATGAACTGATTAGATTTTGGGGTTACGAGGTCAAAGGTCAAAGGCCACAGCGCACATTATGTATGCAAAAACACAGCTCGTGATCGCGTTATATCAAGAACCGATCGATGGATTCTTGCCAAAATTAGGTCATGTATGTTACTTGCAGAGCCGATGAACTGATTAGATTTTGGGGTTACGAGGTCAAAGGTCAAAGGCCACAGCGCACATTATGTATGCAAAAACAGCTTGTGATCTCGTTATCTCAAGAGCCGATTGATGGATTCCTGCCAAAATTAGGTCATGTATGTTACTTGCAGAGCCAATGAACTGAGTAGATTCTTGGTTCATAAGGTCAAAGGTCATGGGCTCATTATGTATGCAAAAATAGCTTGTGAACACATTCTCATTAGAACTGACAGATGGATTACTATTTAACTCGGGACATCTTGCAGAGCCAATGAACTGAGTAGATTTTAGGGTCATGAGGTCAAAGATCAAAGGGTCATATATGTATATGAGAAATTGCTTGTAATCACGATATTCTGAGAACCTGTTAATGAATTACAATTGAACTTGAATTCGAAAAATTTCTTCTGTTTTGGTTTGTAAAATTGCTCTATGACGGAGACATCATTTTCGACTGCGCGCAGTCGAATTCCATCTAGTTTTTTTTTTTTGGGGGGGGGGGGAGAGTGTTGTGTTACTAGTTACGCAATAATACAATTTCAGTATAAACAGATCACTGAAGTACTCTAAAGACTAATAGATACAAATAGTTCAAATCAATTCATAAGGTTTGAATAATGTCATCATGGGTCTGAGAGTATACGTCAGATTGAATAGTCACTAAACAAGGATGGAGATCTTGATCACAGTGTACTTATTTTAAGCACAGATTTTGTTGTTGTTTTTTTGTTCTTTTTGTTTTGGGCATGTGCATGATCAGGGAGGATGGGGTGTCAGCATAAAGTTCTGTTGAAAATATTGACCAGTTCAATCAACATAGCTTTTTTGTATGTGTGTGTATTTGGTGGGGAGGGGTGGGGGGGGCATATAGGAGTTGTCAACATAACAAGGATACTAAGTCTATATGCCAGAGGGAGTACTGACCTGGTATGTACATGTATGTTAAAGTATGTCAGCCAGACTGGAATGGAGGGAAACTACATGAATCACTATCACCAATCATGCTCATATATTTCTTTTCAGGATTCTTTTCCTCAAATCAGTAATGGAAATTTCAGGTTCAATGGAGTTCCCCAAGCGGATTTTGATTCATTCCTGCAGTCACTCGCTGGCTTTAGACGGTAAGTGAACTATTAAACAAAATAAATTACAAATTAATTTTATTGCTATACAACTTACTCCTAGATCCTAATCAAATGATTGGTTAAGCACGGTCACATGTGATTCCTTTACTGTGAATATCACATGTTTTTCCATGAAAAAGCATGCTATAGTTTCTAGTACTATTTAACGATCTTTCCACAGCAGGGCATGTATAGTTTAATATGCTTTATATACTGTGTGTGGATTAATACATGTATATCACTGTGCATTGATGCTTGTAGAGGTAAGATTCAAGATTCAAGATTCAAGATTTTATTGTCCATAATATAATACAGAAATTTGTTTTCTATTGGTATAACATGTAATACATAAAACATGTGCTGAAAACCAGAAGGGCGTCAAGACTCTATAAGAAAAAGTCTATGAGCAGGTACGGTCCTCCGGCTTTCAGCACAAAACATGACAAGACAGTTATATGACTTATACATAGCAAGAATTTTAAATACAATTCTGAATCACATCATGAATAAATTCAGGTATGAATATAGATGTGAAGATGAAAGTAGAATAGGAGCAGCATCACAATCGAAATATGAGCAGTAAGTGCCCCTATCCCTGTGCGCGCGCTAAATTAAGCCTATAAAACTTGGGTTTATTTATCAGCGATAATTACTAAGAACAATCTTGAAAGTCTCTTTAAATCAAATAACAAGGATCTAGGATATTTTTCGTATAAAAAAAATGATGGATGTTTTATTCGTTCATTACAGGATCTATCTGCTCTTGTTGAGGCCGGTTAGGCACCTATCCTATTCAGCCTGACGGCTGTGAACAATATATACAAGTGTCCCCAATAAACATATGTTTTAGTTTTCTTGGGTTGTATTCTGTGCACTATACTTTATTACGTCTGCTACATTCAAAAAGTGAAAATTATGTTAGTTATCATTAATTGAGGTTGCATGGAATGGGACTAATTGTAGGTGTTGGTGCAGATTTATCTCTAAACTGTACAAATACATAGCCAGCTTTGTGTAGAAATCCTCGCTATCGCAAATATGCCCAAAATGCACAGATGAAGCCTCTCTGAAGTAACTTTGAGCCAATGTACATAGGTACGTCTCTGAAAGCTACATCTGGGTTCTTTATTTTTGGTAACGGCAGCAATGACAAACAAGAGAAAGATCCTCCAAATCTTATCGATGTCTAGATTAAAACAATGGAAGGACCTTCTTGAAACTTCAAGAAAATGACGGGCTTAACTTTAGAATATCCCACCAGAATGGAGTATGTCCATTGGTCGTCTAAAAAGCCAACGAACGCTGTAATGTAGTCACATCCTCTAATATTTCAGACAGGGTTTCACTCTTGCCAATGAACATAACCAAAGAAAGGTGACATTATTATTTCTACGCTTCTACTTGCTCTTTCCAATCACACCACCAAATATGTTAATTTTGAGTATATTATAGTATATTTTCATCCGTTTTACGTAATAATCGACTCTTGAAATCGTTGAGAATCGTGATAAATCACTGTGAGTACTGTCAGAAAATTAAGTACACACAATCACTGCTGGCGTGCACAGCATAGCTGTGCAAAATCGACAGGAAGCGACTTGGTCACCAAACTATCCCAGAGTGCATTTGAAACGAGGCCTGAATGTAACATGCTGGTATTTGTATTATATTGGTGATATCGAGAATTAATCAAACATTTTTCTTATTTATCTCTGCTTTAACAGGAAACATTTTTTCACTGGCATAACAATTTCAGAATACCACCTCAGGCCTCTGTTGCCTAGGCCCCGTAACATTGAAAGTTACCATTAATATTATCCCAAATCTTGTTTGTACATGTATCTCCTTCAATAAATTGGAACATGATAAATAATAGCAACTTACCACTACTTTTATGTTACAGGTAAATACAATGCTTAATAAGAAACAATTAATTGCAGCAAAACTGGAGATACAACAGATTTTTACAATTGATTGGATTGTTAGTCAATTCATATGTTACAGGGCCCGGATCCTATCCCCCAAACCTATATTTCATCTTCTTTCCTCAACATCAATTCAGGGGATGAGGATGGTGTCTCGGACGAGGATGGCCTATGATGGACATCACAGCCATCAGAATACCTTCGAGTGACACACAATGGCAGTGTACAACCATGCAGATGGCACACCTGGATTATGTGCTTCTCGATCGTATAGAACTATCTCCAAGACGGTTGTACGACACTCGTTACTGCAACAGTTGTTCCGCGTCGGTTTCCTACACTAACCAAAATTCCAACTTCAACCTCAGACCTTACATATTACTCTTAAGATAAAGTTATGATGTTTAACACTAGTAATGAAACAGCAAATTCAATGTACTTCATATCACAACATAGCAACGTTTTTATTCATACACATTAAATATATCATATTACGTGTACCTAACCATAAACATTATTACCTGAACTCAAAATAAAGTGCAACCCTAGCCCTAAATATTTCATAAAGTAAATGTTCACCCTCCATGGCATATTTTGTGACAAGCCTTTTTCCCCTCATCCACATGATTCCTTTATTAGACAATAGCATACATTCATGTAAAAATACTTAACATATACATCCACAATCATGCAAAATTCCATATTCACATCACTCGGTCAAACTAAATATTTCTTAAATATACCTCAGCAAAAATCAATCATATACCGCATTCAAATCGTCAAATTGTTTTATATGACAGGATTTCTTTTCTCTTAGATTTGTTTTAGCAATATATTTTTCAATTTCATGATAAAATGTTATAGCTGACATAATATTGTCAAACAACGTATATGTTTGTTCCAATGGACTGAAAAACATTTCTTTTCTTACAACCGTGACAAGCAGCTGGTCAACCAATTGTGTTTAATATCCCAGGGTGTAACGCCTGATCATTATCAATTCAGAAAAAATAGCTGTGAAGGATGACTTACTGAAGTATTTTATTTTTGTCTGCACTCATAATAATAAGTTGCAAAAATGAACACAAAGCCAGAATCAGACATTTGAAATCTGGGCCCTGTTTCATGAAACTTATTATCAATAGCAAGTTGCAATAACTGTTATAAGCTACTGGAATTGTTGCAAACAGGGCCCAGAGTTGCTTTGAGCCAGTTTGTCTGGGAGTGGGATTCCATTATGAGGGCCCTCTTACTTTAGAAGTTGCTATGTTAAACACAACTCAAAAAGTAAACACAATTACCTGTACTAAATTTGTGAACCCAATTGGTTGAAAATTTATTTCAGCTTTAAATGGAAGATTGACTGTGAGGTTGTTTTGTACTGTGATTGTAATTTTATTAAGTATTTATAAATTACCAAGTTGTACTTAATTGTGTGCATTTTGGTCAGGTTCACACAAGTTGCGTATACACAGTTGGGCCCCGAAAGTTTACATACACCTGGAAGAAACTCATTTTACTCAGGTTTCTCATTCCTATCAGGAGTCCCTCATCTCAGAGGGATTAGTGGTGTACTATATATACTATAAACAGAGACCATATTTGTCCATCTTCCTGAAGTAAAAGTTGGCAGGAATGAGTGAAGTTGTGATGATGTTTATCGGGCCCAACTGTAAATCTATGTACATCTACAATTTAGGGAATATTCCGATACTTGATAATGTTTTTTTTCTTTGTATTCTACCATTTTTAACTCAGTAGATGTGTACCAAGTTTTAAGTGCCTTATGCTTTGTATAAACTATAAACAGAGATAGAATTTGTCTATCTTCCTGAAGTAAAAAGTTGGCAGGAATGAGTGAAGTTGTGAAAATGTATATCTGGTCCAACTACATGTTTGTATATCTACAATTCAGGGATTATTCCAGTACTTGATATTGTTTTTTGTTTTTCTTTGTATTATTCCATTTTAGCTCTCAGTAGATGTTTACCAAGTTTTGTGTGCCTTATGCTTTGTATAAACTATAAATAAAGACAAAATTTGTCTATCTTCCT
Source organism: Strongylocentrotus droebachiensis (assembly GCA_035222895.1). Taxonomy (NCBI): domain Eukaryota; kingdom Metazoa; phylum Echinodermata; class Echinoidea; order Camarodonta; family Strongylocentrotidae; genus Strongylocentrotus; species Strongylocentrotus droebachiensis. Next base: position 119,059 of record JAVYIG010003289.1, read on the forward strand.
GAAGTGAAAAGTTGACAGGAATGAGTGATTGTGATAATGTCTAACTGGACCAAGTACATGTTTGTACATATCACAATTCAAGGATTATTCCAGTACTTTATAGTGTTGTTGTATTTTTGTTCTTTCATTTTAACTATCAGGCCTATGAGTAGATGTGTACCAAGTTTTGTGTGCCTTATGCTAAAGGCCTGCATGTATGAACAAAGTGGTCATGTGATTTAATATTAGCCTTGATGCCAAGAGCTACTTGTGTAGGAGGGAAATATGAATTGAAATCCTGAACTCTGTGGCATGTTGAAAATGTCAAAATCACCATTATTCAATACAAACTGGCATACCAGTGTGTGTTTACTGTACAGCATACTTTCTATCAGTGTATGAATCAATATTCTTTGAAGGTACATGATTTTTATGAGAAAGATGTAGCAAGAACGTTTCCAATTTTAAGAAGAAAATCTGATCACTGTAGTTTGAATCAGACAGGGGCGGATCCAGGATTTGCTGATAGGGGGGGCCCAAAATGTGAAAATCGCGCCGACCAATATCTCGCTCAGTGGGGGGGGGGGGGGTAGTGGTCATAATTTTTTTTCTCGTATTTGACCTCGAAAATGTGAAAATCGTGCCGACCAATATCTCGCTCAGTGGGGGGGGGGGGGGGGGGGGGGGGGTAGTGGTCATAATTTTTTTTTTCTCGTATTTGACCTCAAAAATGTGAAAATCGTGCCGACCAATATCTCGCTCAGTGGGGGGGGGGGGGGGGGGGGGTAGTGGTCATAATTTTTTTTCTCGTATTTGACCTCGAAAATTTGAAAATCGTGCCGACCAATATTTCGCTCAGTGGGGGGGGGGGGGGGGGGGGGGGGGTAGTATGCATGATTCATTTTTTGTATTTTACCCTGAAAACTTTTTTTTTTTTTATATATAATCATGTTTGTGTATACCATGTTTATGTGTACAGAGAATGTGCCAAAGATTAAATTATTTTTGTATTTCTTATTCCGAGTCTGAATTCATGATTTATTTGTAAGGTCTGAATCCAGAAAGAGGGAAAGGTAGAGAGGAAGGGAGGAAAGGGAGAAGAGACGGAGGGAGGGGAGGATCAAGGGAGAGAGAGTTGAGGGTGCATGGGAGTGGAGGAAAGAGGGAGGGAGATGAGGGTGCATGTGAGTGGAGATGGAGGCAGGAAAGAGAAGAAAGAGCATGAGGGAGGAAAGGGAGGGGAGGATCAAGGGAGGAAGGGATAGAGAGAGAGTTCAGGGTACATGGGAATAGAGGGAGGAAGAGAGAGAGAGAGAGAGATGACGGTGCATGGGAATGGAGGATAGAGAGAGGGAGTGAGGGAATGGATCGGTTAAGGGAGGAAGGGGCAAGAGAGATGAGGGTGAGAGTGGGGGATGTTTAGGTGTGTAGGGAAAGGGGGTACAACTGTCTACCGTGAGCAAGATAATAGAAGGAGATATTTAGAGCATAATTATAAGAGAAATATATGTAGAGCTGGATGACCAATATGTACCAGTATGTGGGAAGAAGGAGAGAAAGCATTTGAGATGGGGCTTTAGAAATGTTGAGATGGAAAGGTACAAGCTTGAAAGAGAGATTTAGAGCATGTGAGAGGTAAAGATATAGCAGGCGCGGATCCAAGGGGGAGGGGGCAGAGTGGGGGTAGTGCTCACTACCCCCCCCCCCCCCCCCCTGAGCGAAATATTGGCCGGCACAATTTTCATATTTCAGCACATTAAATTTCAAATTGATTTCAAATTTGGGCCCCCACCCCTAAGAAATCCTGGATCCGCGCCTGAGATATAGATCAAGATGGATAGAGATGAGTAGCCAAACGGGGAAAGAAACGTGATAAATAGAGCAAGCAAGAGAGGAGAGAAAGGAAAGATTTAGAGTATGTTAGAGGGTTTTTCTTTTAGGGGGTGTAGGTACATTCAGTGGTAGTGAAGTGGAAGTTATGACGTGGCAAAGAGCGGGGGGGGGGTTATGACGTTGAGTATAATACGCATCACATTTCTGTACATTTTAACACAAAGAAAGATCAGTGAATGTGCCCAAGATCTAGGTACATTTTGTATTTCTAATTTCGATATAATGTTGTTTACAAGATAACAGGTACTAAATAACAGCGATATTTCATGAATGTACCGTTTATTGCCAGCGAGCAATCAATCGATTAATACGGGAATTGTTTTTTTTCTTCCAATCATTTTTGGAAGTTTTGCTTCAGAAGAGGTTGTGTTGTGGACAAGCAAAAACTTGAAGGAACTTTTATTTTACTTTCAAATAATTTCCCCACTTGAGGGACTGGGTAACTTGGTCCCAGATTCTGAAACAAAATCCTGGATTTAGCTCATGCTGCAATGATAGTTAAAGAACCTTTAGGTCATTCAGGAGCCCCGTGACTTTTACAAATCGATCGCCTGTCTGCATTATCGAGATATTTATGATTGGAAATCAAAATTAAATTTTGCGTTTTTCTAACGGTTTTTAAAACACTACAGTTTATTGGAGGAAATGAGTACCGGTATGGTTTACTAAACCGGTCACTGAAAGATTTTTATTTTTCTGCGGCACTTGATGATCATTTTAAAGCGTTTTTTTTTTTTTTAGGGCTTCAATATAATACACCATATCACGGACACCGACAACACGTAGGACCATGCATCTCAGATTTAGCATTGTTAAACGATGCCTTTAAAGTCAGGTATCATTTCACTTTAGTTGGTCGGAAATATGTCAGGATTAAAGATATAAACAACCCATTAGACAGATGGCTCATGAGACTGAAAATTTCGGTCTTGTGGGACTTTTGTCATTTTTATTATTTCATCCGTTTTAGAGTAAAACATTTGTCTCATTTGTGGTTTGTGTAAAATGATCAGACACAAATGCATTCATTTATATTCATTTATACAGGCAAAGACCTATAGAACTTAACAAAAACAATACATATCTATTTAATTTGTCAAAAGAGAGTGAAAAGGGGCCTGAGAAGGGGCGTTTCGTAATAGCATTGTCAATTGAAGTACTTTTCTTGTAAGGAACAGTCTTACTCTTAGCGATTTCAAAATCAATCGGGCGCTATTATTACCCCATCTTCAAGCTTTTGCTTAGCATATAAATAGATAACTTGAGCGGAATAAAATAGAGAAGAAATTCAGATTGATTATACACGTAAAAGTTAAATGAATTACAGAAATCGAGAGTAAGTTGCGGGTCCCACAATATTAAATGACTTCTCTTTGCTGCTGCTAGCTGCAACTGTCAACTGTGCTACAATTTAAACAGCGCCATCTACCATTACTAGCAATAGAACCAAAACAAAGTAGTAGCGTGCACATGTGCGTATAAGGCTGGGCGTATACGTAGACTAGACTACGAGAGTTGATCTTCCAATCGCTCCATCATATCCACGACCACCATCTCACCACACCCAGACACCGACCGTAGCCGCACTGCATGCCCGGAGGATTCTGGCTGGCTTGGAGTCAAGTCTAGTCCTGTTATGCGCACATGCGGTTTTCGTACCAGTAAATAAATATAACACGAGGAGGACTCTTAAGTTACCAGATTTGGGACGAAGTGCTCTTTGTGGACCTATTTCTGACCTTGATTTTTACATGTTGAGGTGAGCCAGACTCTATTTATCTCAAAATATACTCATCAGTCAGTGCCCTCAGAGACTGTCAGAGACGACAAAAGGATTTCCATAAAAACTGGATAAAAAAACGATATCTGATTCTGAAGCCAAACCGTAGCTATAAATAAGGTCAAGAGTGTAATCAAGCAGCGCAGGGGACCAGTGAAAATAAGTTGCATTATAAAATTCAAGTATTTGTTTGATTGAACATCGAGTTGCGTGTTTTGTGGAGCCGACATTCTCAACCTTAGACTCGGTTGACTTATCGCCATTCAGGTAAGAAATATTTGGTTTAATTTCGTTCGCACTAGGCCTAGATCTAGATAGATATGAAGTTAAAAGTATTCTAGAAGTTATTCATGTTAGTTTCAATGTGTGGATCACGTTAAAATGTGCTCTCGAGGCAGAGCAGACAGTAAATAACAATGCAGGATTCTATGGAGATTTGATGGTGGCAGTGTAGGAGATAGTGGGGGGAGTCGTGGTAGTGGCGATTGATGATGATGATGATGGTGATGATGATGGTGATAATATGGCATTAATGATAATGATAGACATCGGTCATGCTAACTCAGTATCTGGTTTATTATTAAACTGGTCAGGCTAACTACATGTACATGTAACTTAGAGTTAGATGATTTTACTATTGTTAGTGATATTTGTGGCGATTATGATACTGATGCCATATGGTAGTGATGTTGATGGTATTGATGTTGCTGATGTTGGTGGTGATGATGATTATCATGATGATGATGATGATACCTAAAGTAGACTTGGTAGATCTATATTGATGATCATTGTGATGATGGTGATTGGTGATGATGTTGATTGAAGTGGTGATGATGATGATGATGATGATGATGATGGTGATGATGATGATGATGGTGATGATGATGATGATGATGGTGATGGTGATGATGATGATGGTGGAAATGATGATGGTGGAAATGATGATGATGATGATGGTAGAAATGATGATGGTGGAAATGATGTTGATGGTGGAAATGATGTTGATGATGATGATGGTTGAAATGATGTTGATGATGATGATGATGGTGGAAATGATGGTGATGTGATGGTGATGATGATGATGGTGATAATGATGATGATGTCGATGATGTACATAATGATGATGTTAATTATAAAATTGATCGTGAAGGGATGATATTGCCAATTGGTAACGATCCTGAACCTTTCCTTTCTTAGCAATCTTTCTTAACTTTTAGATTTATATTTTAGAATGAATATATTTTCCTGTGTTTCTAAGTTCAACAACACGTACCTTCTTTTCCAATATAATCAATTTCAACCATGAAGACGTATGAACACCTGTGCAGCTTAGCAAATAGACTCTACCAGAACGTTGTTTAACCACTCTTTCTGCCGTTTAATTACCAATTTAATGGACCAAGACATAAAACAAACATGTAAGTTCAGGCTAGATACGGTTAAGTATTGATTGATCGATCTTGTATGAAAACACCAAGATTCACTCGCTGTCTCAGGCTCACCAGGCAAGACCTGTGTACTTTGCTGTCATATCTTGGGGCTATAGCCGCTATACATGTACTACTGTCAAAATTAGACTGGTATAAAGGGGACACAATGTTATGCAGTTTAAAAAAAATCAAATGTAAAAAGACTTTCAAGCAATTTGAACTTTACATGTACTGTACATGTACATGTATCTATTTTATCTATGCTCATTTTGAGACTTTTCTCTTTTTTTGGTCAAATTTTTTTAATGCATGAGTTCTAACCTATTTATTATATGTAGATTGAAAAAATTATATCTGAATTTCAAAAACTGATACAAATCCATTTTATTAGCCTTATGGACATTAGGACATTTGCCCCTTCGTAAAAGCAGAGAGTGATTAAAAAAGTGCAGTCACTTTGTTTTTGAAATTATGATTACTCTTATTTGATGCTCTGGTTGTTATTAAACAACAGTGAGAATGTGTCCATAAAGTTTCTTTGAAAGTGAAAAGCCTGGCAGTATCATTTGAAAAATATATAATAAACATATATGTATGTCTTCTTTTAAAGACCCTCAATACTACTGGGCCAGAAGGGATTAGACCACACAGCAAGGTCACTGACAGGTGGCTATCTCATTAACTCAGCTCTCAACTAACATAAGAAAAAGAGGATCATTGGGGACCAACAGGCACCGATTGGGAAAGTTTTCTATATAGAGGGAGCAAGTAGCTACAAGTAGGACAGTGGGGCTTTTATACTTACAATAAACTATTCCGTTTTCACTTGCAGTAGACAAAACATGACTAGACTGAGCAGTGAGTAATTTAGCTCCGGAAAGCCTCAAAGATGGGAATATGGGAAAAAGAGCATTAACATATTAAAATACAAGTCCTAGCAAGGAAATTGCACTTATCAAAGCTGGATACGATGAATTTAAATTAGTTACTACATTATTACTTCTTTCTAATTATCTTTTTCAAAAAGGAAAGTGCTAGTATCGTACGCAAAAGCACCCCAAACCAGAGGTGCAAGACGGACAAGGCTTCATGGAGTTGTTTTCTTTCTGCATTGGAGAGAGGCCAAAGCTTAGAATTTGCCCATATTTGGGGCGCATGAGGAGGGATGATCCCTGTAGAGACTTTGTACACATCTCTCTAGTTTTTGAATGACTAGCCCTGTTTTCATTAGCCTCAAGTCCTAAGAGCGTACACACCTGAAAACAATATCGTATAAAGAAACGTCGTATATAGAAACAAGTTTGAAGTGGTCAATTGAAATGACAGCTGGCTCACTATAAGCCCCGGCCAGCTATACGATTTTCATTTTCATAAAATGAATTATACAAAACATGGTTTTAGTTGCATTATCAAACACGCATTGATTGATTAATTAATTGATTGAAACATGAGTGATTTCTCTGTTGTGCTTTAATAGTATAATAGCTCAAGATAGTATCCGAAGCAAACTAGGACTTGTTCACAGAATAGTCTGCAAGTTGGCAGGTAATCTGCATACACTTGATTGGGCTGTGATATACTTAGAACCTCAGGCCAGCTCCTCAAGCGATCTGGTATTCGCTCAAATTGGGCTACATGTACATACAATGGAGTACATGAACGTCAGAGTTCAGACTGAGTAGTTCTTTACGTATGAAATGCCGATTGTCCTAACATGGATCTAGCGTCTGAAGCTGGTACTTGTTCAGGCTAATGGGAACACACCTCGAGGCATTCTTACACCTCCTAAATCAATGCCAAATAGACCGAGGTCAAAGGTTAACTTTCAAGGCTCTCATAAAAGGATACATTCATGTGGAGTCCATGTATGTAGTCTGCATTCCAGAACCATTCCAGACCCATTCTGGTTTGTATGAGTGGCTGTGTGCAGAGTCTTGAATGAAAAAGTACTGTACAGTAACTGGAATTATGTATTGTATGAGATGTTGAAATAAATTATGAGTAAAGTTTACAATGACGTACAAGTGATGATGCTTAGCCTACTTTTTTAGAAAGATTCCACAAGTTCTCACTGTTTCATAAATCCTTGAGCCCTTTTCCAAGAATAGGTAGACGTACCTCTCTGAATAACGTATGTACATTGTACAAACATATGAAGTACTTTTGGCTGTCATCATACGTTGGTCAATAAGCAGCCAAGCTGGTGGGTTTGTTTTCATTCTTTATGAATGAATGAATGGTGATGGTTATTTTACCTGACTGCTAAGAAAGCATTTGCTTGTAAGTAAGCAACCAGAGGCTGACGGCTTTAGGTCCTCTAGGAGGGACCTGGTAATAAAAGGGCACTAGCGCATCGCCTTGGTTTAGAACCCGGGTCACCGAAGTACGAGACCACTGCTCTACCGACTGAGCTATCGCGCTATCCTACGTACATGTACATGCACATTAAAGGGATCCGGTAACTTTGTCTTAGATCCTTTAGAAATAATCCTTGATTTAGCTCATGCTGCAATGATAATTATAAACCTTTAGGTCAGTCAGGAACTCCATGACTTTTACAAGCCGATCGCCTGTCTGATTCTCAAGATATTAATGATTGGAATTACAAATTTTGAAAACCGTTCCGGCGCTGAACGGTTTTCATAACACTACAGTCTATTGAGGAAAACGAGTATGATAAAACCGGTCACACAAAGATTTTTTACTTTTTTGAGGCACTTCTTGATCATTTTGAAGCGCGATTTTTTTTAGGGCGTCAATATTACACCATATCACAGACACTGGTAACATGTAGGACCATGTATCTCAGATTTAACATTGTTAAACGATCCCTTTAAACAATATGTAGTCCAGTAGACAGTACCATATACCATGTACATGACCTAGAAAAGTTGATAAGTACAATGTTTTTTTGTTGATTTGTGTTCTAGATGGGGATTGAAGTAAATTCAGCTTGGTTGCCAGCTTGGCAACCTTGGGCAACTTTTTTAATAGCCATATTAGCATAATCATCTAATTAGCATTATGTGCAATATGTAATAATGTTGCTAATCTCAATCCAGGAAGCCTGAAAACATGGATAATACGACTTTTCAAGGTCTATGTCAAGGAATTTATTTATGACACCAGTTTTTATTTGTAAGTAATACAATTGTCTTAAATAGCATAATTAGCATACTTATGTACAATATATGGCCTTCAGTGTCATTGTTTATCTATAAAGCCTAAAAATGGTGCAATGCTACATCTAAGATTACTTTTGAAAGACTAATCATTAATTCATGAGAAGATATTCCATGTAGATGTAGTATAAGTACATGTAGCCTATATTACACTGTATGTGCAATATGTAATGTTGCTAATCTTAATCCACATAGGCTGAAAACATGGATAATATGACTCTGCCAGGGATTTCCAAGACGAGGGATTCATGTGTGACACCAATTTTTATTTTTAAGTAATGCAATTGGCTTAATATGTAATTATTGTTCTAAAAAGCCTAATTAGCATATTTGTAGAATCCAATTATTTGGGACTCTATTTAGTTTAACAAATTGTATGTCCAATGTGGTGGTTATCTTGGGTCGCAAGGCAACGTTGTCGAACCTCATGAAATGTGTAGGAAATGACGAGGTCATCATATGCATTGATGGTTGGGCTTCAGTCATTCTTTTTAGAGAGCCTGTCGGAAACACACTGAAGATGGTTAAAGCAAATGATAGTGATGGAATTGATGATGTGGTGAGACAGGTACGTACACAGGCCAGGGATGTTGAATACAACAGTGCGAACTATGATCTGTTTATGTTTACCAAAGCCAAAACCATTGAGAGTTCAAACCCGTTGTTGCTCAAGCTTGTGGCAGAATTCCTGGAAAAGTCATATTATCCATGTGTTCAGCCCTCCTGGATTAAGATGAGCAACATTATTACATATTGCACATATATGCTAATTTTATATTATTATGCTAATTAGGCTAATTATACTACATGTACATGGAATATCTTCTCATCAATTAATGATTAGTCTTTCAAAAGTGATTTAAAATGTTGCAATGCACCATTTTTAGGCTTTATAGATAAACAATTACACTGAAGTCCATATATTGTACATAAGTATGCTAATTGTGCTATTTAACACAATTGTATTACTTAAAAATAAAAACGGGGGTCATAAACGAATTCCTTGACATAATAAAACCCTTAAAAGGTTGTATTATCTATGTTTTCAGGCTTCCTGGATTGAGATTAGCAACATTAGATATTGCTCATATGCTAATTAGATGATTATGCTAATATGGCTATTAAAAAAATTGCCAAAGGTTGCCAAGCTGGCAACCAAGCTGAATTTACTTCAATACCCATCTACATGTAGAACATGAATCAACAAAAAAACCTTGTACTTAACAACTTTTCCAGGTCTGAAAAACTTCTACAGGACTAATGTGGAATAGCAGCATACTGACTGCAGTGGGTAGCAGTGAAAAAAATTTACTCATAACACAGGAGCAGTGAGTGATTTAGCTCCGGTAGATAGAAAAATAGATCTGGTGGACTGAAATGGAGCTCTGGAAAAAAGACAAAAATATTACTTACATGTAAATATCAACGTGAGAAAATTAAACTTGTACATGTAACGCCAAATCCTTGAAGAGCTTCCACGTTTCGATTTTTTTTTTTTACATCGGTGGGTTGCTTTTGGTAAGGCTACCCAGGTATTAGATTTTGTGCCTGAGGTTTGTGGTCTATAAAGAGACTCTGCTGCCCAACACATTTTGTTCTCAGAATTAGTTGAAATGTTGTTATAACTATAACATTATTTTCTTAATATAATGGAGAAGTATTTTGTATGAAAGACATGCTTATGTATTCATCATTTATTAACAACCATACTGTTACCAAGCAACACACAATTTTAGCGCAATGCGCTTATATGCATTAATATATATTTTGTTGCATTTCTAAATTTTAATTTTGAATTCACTATCTGAAGAAATAAAATTGAAACCGGTCATAGCGATTAGTGAAGAAGAGAAAGCTCAAGGATTTTGATGTCAATTATTTGAATTATTATTTATGTGTATACACCTGCAGCAGCTCAATATTGGAACCCCTGATGCACGAAGTGTAACAGACTAACGGTACATATAGTATAGGGTGCCTGATGACTACCTCAAAGTACCTGCCACACTGTGTTAGCTAGAACACTGTTTAAATTCATGAAACTTGTTCAATACTAGGTGAAGGAGAACATCAAACCAAAGAAGGCATCACCAAAAACAGAATTGTATATATTATACGGACATTACAATTGAATTCAGTCAGTTAAGAGTGTCAGTACTCAGTAGCCCATTTCACATCGACAATATAGGATCATGGCCCTGTTTCATAACACTTAAACTATGCTAAATATCTGACAAATTCGCTCTCAGCCAATCAAAGGCCACAATTTCAGTAGCTTATAACAATTATCGTAACTTGGTATTGATGACAAGTTTTATGAAACGGGGACGGGGTCCTGCATGTAATGCTATGAGCACTTTGATGATACAGGGACACCTTTTTAAAATTCATTACCCCTCCCCCCCCCCCCCCCCCATAAAATAAAGAAATTAAAAGGGGAAAAGTGGGAAGGGGTAAGAATGAATTGACCCCTGTATAGGCCTAAACAGTTTTGTTTGTCCTAACATGATGTACAGAGTGCCTGTTTTAATGTATTCTAGTGTGTCTGAGCATGAACCTAATATTAGGGACTTTTAGATTTGCACGTTGACAGCTTTGACTGCAACGTGTGACGTCATTTTAAGGCACTGCGCATGCTTCATGTCGTCTCAGTCGGCGATCGAGAATGCGTCAACCTTGATTTTCCAAAATCTCTTACCGGTACTAGCTATGCCGCGTGCGCATAAAATAAACAGTTCCTCAGGAAGACAAAGGAACGTCCCTTCACTGCTTTTATGTGAATATGTGTAGAACAGGTGTCACATGCATATTCACCTGTTCTACACATTTTTACAAATAGCAGTGAGGGGATGTTCTACCACAGCAATAGGCCATTTTCGTAATGTAACCAAATTTCATGCATAAGTGTTTGTGAAGTGCCTCAATACAAACTAATTCATTCACCTGATAAGAATAATAGTATTTCAAAAGACAGAATCCGAACTGCATACATAAGTTGTTACCAGATTGGACAAACATGATAGCTTGACCTACCTAGCAACACTTCATATACGCAGTTGCATTCTGACTTTTGAAATACTATTATTCCTAACAGGTGAATTAAATAATTTGTATTGAGGCACAAACACTTATGCATTAAATTTGGTTACATTACGAAAATGGCCTATTGTTGAGGGTAGAATGAGGAACTGTATATTTTGTCCCCTTTCTTTGTCATGTTCATAGTGTTACTTACTGCATGCATGTATATCGTCGAGTGCAATCTAAAAGATTTCTAATTGTAGTCAACATAAGCAGTTGAGTACGTTGACACGCATGATAAGTCGGCGTTCGTCGTGTTCTCGTCCACTCAATCTAAAAGTCCCTAATAGGTTCATGGTCTGAGCTCATTGAACATTCCAAAATGATAGTGGCAAGATCCAATTTCAAACTGCCATCAAACTGCCATTTCCCTCCCAACATTTTGGGTTTGCTCTTCACCACTTTCATGGATATGAAAAATATAAGAGTGTTTAAATCATCAACTTCACAGCGATGCATTTTTCAACAATATCAGAACTTAACTTTATCTGTCTGGCTGTCAGTAGATTCTTCTATTAGGTCTGCAGTAGAATGTATCAAATTAATGACCTTGAGTAACATAACACCTTAGCTTTAAGATGGCTGTTGCTTTTGGCCTTGTAAAATGTGATATGAGGATGATTAAAAGGTTCCCAGGAGGGAATGTTATCTTAACATTTACACTCTGCCCCCTGGATGCGACATCAACACTGCTACATCTATCATACCCATTAGTGGGGTTCACACACATGCCTTTAACGGGGAGTTAAAGATAAGGTAGAGTTCTGAACATGCAATTTGCCAGGCCATTTTGTAATGTAACCAAATTTAATGCATGCATCTTTGTGAAGTGTCTCAATTCAAATTTCATTCACCTTCTAAGATTAATTGTATTTCAATAGTCAAAATGCAAACTGCAAGGTGTTGTTAGGTAGGGCAAGCCACAAGGCTCAAAATTATAAATACACATGGGCTATGGGCGAATCGCCCCGTGAGCTACATAATCGCCTCCGTCAGATTGCTATACTGCCCCGGTAGTACTGGTGTGCACGCTGTACAGCTACATGTGTGAACTTCAAGTTCGCAAATCTGGCAGTGGATTGTGACGAATAATCCTCCCGTTTGTCTTGTACAAAAATACCACTAATTTCTGTTTTTTCTCCCAAGTGCCTTCACCCTTGAGGCACTACTCAAAATATACTATATTATCAAGGTGGGATTTCCCTATAATACTTACATGTAACTTTTCAAAAACTGTCCTTTTAGAGGTAATTTAGATTCAACTTAACACCAAATAGATTACGGTAGCATACATCAGATATTTATGCAATATACCACACACAAAGAAAGTGAGTCAGAACAGGACAAAATGGCTTTTAAATATATTGGCTTGCCCAAACTCCAGTTTTTCTCCCAAAATCTTCAATTTAAAATGTGATTTGTTTCTGGGCCATCAGGGGATTCTGGGGATCAACTAAAGACCGCAGAGACAAAGAATCTATAGTTTGGACAGGGGAAATGAATGAAGAATGGACAGTGGGATGATAGATTGAAATGTAATGAGAGGAAAATGGAGAGTTATTGGCCTAAAAGATTGCAAATGACCAGCTTGCCCTGATAATACCCAGCATATACAAGCATAGGCCAGTATCTTGAGAGCTAAAGGGTGTTGACATTTTCAGTCAGGACCCCTTTTGGAGTCTGAACAAAAAAAAGCACACAGCCCAGAATACAATAAGGCTACCACATACATGCAAATGTGCTTTACAACAGCAATCCAATTTTAGAAGAAATTGCAACATCAATAATATAATAAATTTTGAAATGAACATTTAAACATATATATAGTCTGTTTGGAGCCGGAAGATATTACTTCTGTGTTACAGTAAATGAGTTAACACTTTCCTTGATGTGAACAGATTTTCTGTGATTTTTAAATCATTAACAAAATACATTCCTTGTAATCATAAGAAGTGGGGGAAGGGGGTACTTAATTTATAATATGCCCCCCCCCCCCCCATTTTGAAATAAAAAATGGCCCATTATCACAATACAATTTCTGTCCTGATCCTTGTGAAATGAAATAAAAGGCAAATTGTGTGGACTCTGTGGAGCTCTGCATTCATTAGGCCTTCCTTCATCAGCTCGAGATTGCCAAATAGCCCGCTATTTCTGATTTGGGAAGTAATCCCGAAGTTACAAATCGCGTCTTCATCAGCTCGAGACTTGAAACTCGAGCTCCGGAAATTAGCTTGAGATATTTTGTTAAATAGCGGGATATATTGCAAACTAGCCCAAGATATCTTGGGATTATTATCTGGACCAAATATCCCGCTAATTGCAACTTCGGGCTGATGAGGATGCAAATTAACTGGATAATTTGCGATCGGGATAGTTAAAATAGCGCGATATTTGGCAATCTGGAGCTGATGAAGACAGGCCTATAGAGCTCTTCGTTAAAGCCTTTCTCCATGCGATTAATCATACCTGTCCTGTATATGATGATAACGACATAAAGGGTAAACCAATTATCCCAATAACTGCATTACTAAAAGTGTCAGGCTATTGCTATGGTTTGATTAAAACGAGAGATTGATATATTGGATAAGACAGATTGGAATCTTTGGATGGTATAGCCTGTTTCAAAGGGGTATATGTAGATTTTTTAATATAACAATTGTTGATGGGAGCTCTTTTGGGGATCTTCTGTTGTGCAATTTCCTTTTAGTGATTTGTATGTATCATATGTGTTTCTTTTTACCTGAACTCCTTCTTTTGTCTTCAATAGCTTTTTTTAATTGTTTAATAAATGGTTTCGTAAAATGTGAAAATGAATTTGGAGCCCAAGTACAAGACTAGTTAATGTGGGCTAAGTTTGTTTATGATGGAGGTTGTTGACCCGCTAAGGTCACGACCTCATCTGAGGTCATAATGTGCATTGAACTCTCATTGTTCAGGACCATAGTCTTCATACCACACCCACCCCCTCAGGGCAGATAAACACAAATCATACATGTTAGTCTCATTTCATGTAACCTTTTAATGCAATATCTGGTAACCCCCCCCCCCCCCCTGCTATGAATAAGAAAACATTGAGAACTGTAAAAGAAGTAAATGGAATGAGGACATGGACGAAAAAAGAGGGATAGGAGAAGAAGAAAAAAACAGTGGAAAGAACAGAGAAAGAGAGGAGGTTAAAGAAACATAAGTTAAGAGGGGAAAAGATGGACCTAAATAATAGGCTAGAGATCTTTGGAAACAAGTGACGAATAGCTACACTTACAGGGTGTGTTGGTTTATTTTCAATCAAATTGAATTAATTATTTTGGGGTAACATTCTGGCAAGTAGATTTCACTGTCACATGAAAAGTTTGGAAAAATTGTTAGGATGTAACAAAGTAATGACCTTCATTCTATATTTTACTAGTTAGAGAAAATTGGAGTTAAAAGGCACCCTCCAAAAAAATAAATCTGGTGACCTTTTCTGTTTACATTTTACATTTTTGTGCATGTCTTAACATAGTATATTCCCCCCCCCCCCTTTTTTTTTACAAAATCCTGGATCTGCCCCTAGTCATGAATCCTCTTATCTGGGCTACAGTCCCTATATATGAACTCTATTCAGAAAGATATTTACCTGAGGACCTGAGGAGTGTCACCTTTGCTCTCGCGACAGACTGACAGACAGACAATCAAATTCCTTCTTTACACAAGTTGTGATCATCTGGTAATCGTTATCTGAACAGAGGGTCTTCTGTTTGGAAGAAAGAAAAATAAAAACTTGTAAAGATTGAACAGGTATTATCAATGTTCGAAAGAGAGGAAAGGCTTGAGCCTTAGAATTACTACTGGGGCTTCATACTAACGTTTCCTGGGGCTCTATACATGTATATTGATTTTTTTTTTTTTTTTTGGGGGGGGGGGGATATTTTTTTTAAGGATGGGATGGGCTGTGTGTCCTCGATAGTGTCGGACCCAGATGTAAGAATTTACGTTAAAGGGATCCGGTAACTTTGTCTCAAATTCTGAAACAAAATTCTGGATTTAGCTCATGATGCAATGATAATTATAAACCTTCAGGTCAGTCAGGAACCCCATGACTTTTACAAGCCGATGCCTGTCTGATTATCAAGATATTTATGATTGGAATTACAAATTTTGAAAACCGTTCGCCTGACGGTTTTCATAACACTACAGTCTATTGGGGGAAACGAGTATGGTAAAACCGGTCACTCACAGATTTTTACTTTTTTGAGGCACTGATCATTTTGAAGCGCAATTTTTTTTAGGGCGTCAATATTACACCATATCACAGACAATGATAACACATAGGGCCGTGTATCTCAGATTTAACATTGTTAAACGATCCCTTTAATGAAATCCATTAGTTTTGGCTCTGTTGGCATTCTGAGTTTTTTAAATTCAGTTTTGTTGTTGTTGTTTTTGTTGTTGTTGTTTTGTTTGTTTGTTGTTGTTGTTTTTTTTGTTTTGGGGGGGGGGGGCTGTGTTTACCAAATCGATCAATGTAGAATCCTGTAGCAGGATATCGCAGATTTGTATGAAATCTAACAATGTGAACCTTGATTAGATTAGGGGGGCAATAGGTCCTTGTTTACATATTATGGGGGAGGGGGGGGGGGGGGTTTCGAGTGATTTTAAAAGGGGAATGGGGTTGTGTGTACCTTGCTTGTATTAGTGTCAAAGCTTGCCATAGGAATAGAAGTTACAGATTCAAATGAAACCATTCGCCTTTCAATTTGGACTTTGCAATTTAGCTCTGTTTGCATACATTCTGATTTAATTATTACTTTTCTGGTACTGTGAGAGGGGGGGGGGGTGGCAATTTCTTGTTGTTACAGGAAAGTGTTAAGACTGAAGAAGTTATAATGTAGTGTGAACATATATTGTCTGCTTGGAGGGTCTAAGGGCACCAAACCACACAACTGTCACATAGAGTTAATGCCCTTCTGGCTGTGAACAAACGATATGTTAGACGCACTTTACATGCAGTCATGATGTGGGTTGTCAGTTTGTTTACAGTCAACCTGTCTCTCGTATCACTGTCAGTTTACAAGCATTTATTTAGATTGAGAAGGTGGTGTGGGTTTGTTTTGAAAAGATGATCTTTTGAGTAGCTTCTCAATTTCTCATCGTGTTGAGAATAGGACAGTTGTATTTGCAACCAAAGGTTTGCTTTCTTGAAAAGGGGAAGACCACCCTAGCATAAAGTAGTTTGAATAAATACAGCGATATCCAGAAAAGCAAATCAGTGAATGTTTAAGGAAAATATGATAAAAGATAAGAAAGTTTGAAACTTGTGATCAATTCAATTTACAGCCTCCTATACACATGTAAACAAAACCAGTCTACCAAGGCTTTGCTTCCTTTAAAAGCAGACGATCACCAATAAATACAGCAATATCATAGAAGCAAATCAGTGAATGTTTTTAGAATATTTGATACAAAATAAGAAGTATGAAACAATTCAATTTGTAATCAATTTAAAAGAAATTGCAGTATGGTTCCAGGATTTGGTAGAAGGGCCTTCTATTTTCTAAATCAAATCATTATTATTATCTTATTATATTTGTCATTTTGTTGTCACCTGTGCTTGGGAGATGAAAAGCAAAATGAATCACTGTATTAAACCCTTGGGTCTCTCCTCCCGGTATACTGGTAGTTGATTGGGGTGTGCAGGTGGAACCACTACTGTAACACTGAGGTTTCCCCTACTCTTATATGAATAGCGCAGTGGCTTTATTCAAATGAGGTGACTCTCCTCTACACAGGGCCTCTGTTAAACATCCTATCTGAGGAACAGAGTGTTTTCCACAGTTATATAGCCTGTGTGTATGAAACACCTGGGTGGGTGTCAAACCCACTATCTTAACCAAGGACCTACACTAATACAATGTAGGTCCATGGTTCAACTTGCAGATGCTTGGACCAAATGAACCAACTCGCCTCCTAATAATGGGCAAAACTCTGTGAAAGGCAGTGTAAGTTGGATGAAAACCTGATCAGAAATTTGAAAGATTGTTAATTGAAGATCACGACACAAATTAGCCATTTCATCAAGAAACTGCCTTTAATTTTCTTCATGAAAAAATTCAAATGTATCAACAATTTCAGTTTAGATGAAGTACATGTAGTCAGGACTTTGGATATTACCCCTAAACTTTCTTACAGGATGACCTGCAATATCATGTTTACAAAGATATATTTTGGATACAAACATATATTACTGAAGCAAAGCTAATTCAGCTTCATCTTAATTCTTGTCCTTTTTCTTCGCTTGTTTCTCTACTCGGTTCTGAGGCCTTATTACTTTATAGACATTATAAGTTTCTTCTTCCTTACCTAATTCGCAAAGAAGCGACATAACTTTCTACATAGTCTTCAATATTCGTTCTACGGGTGCTGTGCAATATTTGAATTACTACTTGTGAGATAATATATGTCCAAAGTGTCAGCATTACAACAGGTGTATCTACAAGACAAGGTAGGAAAGAAACTATTTTCTATTTCTTTAATTTAGGTGATTAATTCCCTTAAAGAAGCTGAGCGAAGGTTTCAAAAGGCTTTTAACCTTAATAATGTTGGTATTATTGCAAAGTTAATGTTACAATCTTTCTAATGGTTCATATTTAGTTTTCAAAAATTGTTACAGATTTGACTTATCTGCTTTTAAAAGTGGTGAAATTACTACCGATTATTCCGCCCTTGATCGACCCGCTATTGTGTCGTACGATTTGTGACGTAGGAGGTTGGGCACATGAGCGAGAGTGCGATCCTCAAGCTCTCACACAACTCTCGCCTGCATGCATTATACGTATACAAACGCCACTCGAACGCTAAATATTTGATCAAAATGTCCGAGCTCGAAGAAGAGGTTTTACTCGATTTAGAATTCGAAGTTGATGAGCACAGCTCCACAACAGTGGTACTGTTAGTGATAGTGATGATGATGATGATGATGATGGGGATGTAGGAGAGATGGAAGAAAGAGAACAATTCAGAGAAGACGGCGTCGATGCTGGTGCAGCGCTAGCTGGCTGAGCTGCCAGCTGCCGCTCAGCTCCCCCGGCCCCGCTCAACTGGCGATCGATCTGTCATGACTAGGCGAGACATTTTCTAATTTTTCTGGATGTGTGGGGCTTTTTGGCAAATTTCACGGATAATAAAACAAAGATGATTAGATGTGAGATTATATTTGGCGAAAATCAGTTAAAAATATGCACCATTCAGAAATAGAACTGCAGCTTTAGGAACAAAAGAACGCTCGCGATTCACTCATCATGGTCTCCGTACATAATCAACAGCAATCACTATCACGCCAAGGCATGATGACCGAACAAATACAAAACATCTCAGCAAATTACACAGAACGGAAGGGTATTCGGACAAATCGAATTGCACGATTCACCCCTCGTATTATATTACATAAATTTACTTAATATTATATGTAATTACATGATTTCTAGAGATTGTTATTCCACTTTCTGGTCAGGATATGAAGCATGCAAAGTCTGGATAATGTAAACGTATAGCTATGCAAAATACCGCACGCGAGCTGTGCGAGAGGCGAGCTTGAGGCCTAGAATTGCTATCGTGCCCAACCAGGGACGTCATAATCGGCCTACTGCGCGAACGAAATGTTCAAGCCAGGAATTGAAGTTCTGAGAAGGTTCTTGGAAAAAGCTTCTTATCGCGTTTCATTTATATTTACAAGACTTTAGAGCAGAATGTGTGTCTTCATATTGGTCTACGCTATCCAGACATGTTGACAATTTGCCCATTGAAGCACATGGTTGCTTTTCATTCGGTCATAGCTATGTCCATGTTGGACTTGGAAGACTGTATTGTAGGATCTGGTAGAGGGTTACAAAGAGCTTGATTTCCAGGAAGAACACATTTTGTGTACAAAATTTAAAGAAATGAGGCTGGAAGGTACACACATAGTTTACTAACGCCTTACTTTATCTATTTATGTAAGGTGGATGATTATCACCGTCATCATTTTTGTGACTACTATTACTGTTATCATAATCGCTTTCATCTTTAAAATCACCATCACCATTATCATCAACACCATCATCTTCGTCATCACCATCACTATCACCACCACCATCATCATCACTACCATCACCACCACCGCAATTACTACCATTATCATTATCATCCTCAACATCATCACCACCCACTCCTTCACTATCCCCACCATCATCATTACTACCATCACAACCACTACCATGATCACTACCATCATCATTATCATCCTCAACATCATCACCACCCACTCCTTCACTATCCACCATCATGATTACTACCATCACAACCACTACCATGATCACTACCATCATCATTACTCCTCACTACCACCACCACACCACCACCACCACCACCACCACCACCACCACCACCACCACCACCACCACCACCACCACACCACCACCACTACCACTACCACCACCACCACCACCACCACCACCACCACCACCACTACCATCACCACCACCACCACCACCACCACCACCACCACCACTACCACTACCACTACCACCACCACCACCACACCACCACCACTACCACCACCACCACCACCACCACCACCACCACACCACCACTACCACCACCACCACTACTCTGTTATGATACTAATACTACCACAGTCACTACTCTCATCACCATCACAACCATCATCATCACAAATACCACCACCACCACCACCACACCACCACTACCACCACCACCACTACTCTATTATGATAATAATACTACCACAGTCACTACTCTCATCACCATCACAACCATCATCATCACAAATACCACCACCACCACCACCACCACACCACCACTACCACCACCACCACTACTCTATTATGATACTAATACTACCACAGTCACTACTCTCATCACCATCACAACCATCATCATCACAAATACCACCACCACCGCCACCACCACACCACCACTACCACCACCACCACCACTACTCTATTATGATAATAATACTACCACAGTCACTACTCTCATCACCATCACAACCATCATCATCACAAATACCACCACCACCACCACCACCACTACCACCACCACCACCACCACCACAACCACCACCACAACCACCACCACCACCACCCTATTATCACACTAAGGGCGTGTTCATGCTTCACTTTTTCTGACCAGAATCAGGCATCTGTTACGCGTTTAGTTTAAAACACGGTTGCGTCTTAGCTTACTTTTGTAGAATCACCGAAAAACGGCGATCACGATCGCCGATCGTAAACTCACAAAAAGATGCGTTTACAATTTAGCGTTTAAATGGGGTCAACGCACTGACCTCTAGTGGGTCTACGTAGCATGCACAGTGAATGTTTGCGAATCCAGCTGGAAGACCAATTAGGCCACACAAGGAGAATTGCCTGGATGAGCCAGAGAAGTAAGCATGAACAGTACACCGTGGAACTGCGATCACGATGAGCGTTTACGATGAGCGTTTCAGATCACTCATTCTACCTTCAAAATCAAGCATGAACGTGCCCTAATACTACCACAGTCACTACTCTCATCACCATCACAACCATCATCATTACCAATACCACCACCGCTGCCACAACCACCACCAAAAGGGAAAGTCATTCCGTCCTCCATATACCAGGCTAGGATGTTGAGTGACTGGAGGTTATTACAAGTGAAGGAGAGCTGTGATGAGGCTGATAATCACTAAAACAGCGATGATACGTGCATCAATTATCTCATCGGTTGCAGAGCTTTCGTGTTTGATACATGCAAGTGACCAACGTGATGGCTTCTACAATTTTTACATCATAGGGTGCACGAATCCTCAGGGCATAAGGATGCACGAATCCTCAGGACATGGAAGAATCGTTTGGGTAGGGCTCTGAATAACCCTTTTTTTCCCATCGAAGACTTCTTCAAATTATGAATTCAAGTGATCATTGTTATGCCCTGAGGATTCGTGCACCCTATGATGTAAAAATTGTAAGTACTCCCTTTGCAGATTTAACAATAATGTTACCGAATCGGCTTTTTTAGAAGCCCCCACGACGAGTTTAACCGAAGCTCCGACGCCTGCGGCGCCGGTGTTGGAGCTTCCCAGAGTTAGCCATGTACATGCTTTGTACAGTTTTATTGGTATGCAGCTAATACCTACATGTACATACTATTACAATTTTTATATAAATATATAGAATGATGAGCGCATAGGGAACATTCAATGAAAGTCAAGGAAGCGACTTTCAGATGGAAATATGCTTTTGATAAGAAAAAGACTTACGTAACAACGTAAGGGGAATTATGTGGAGAAAAACATTTGGCATCATGGTAATAAAAATGACTGCGAAATAATATGAAACAACACAATGTGAGATGAATTGAAGTTCAAAACGTGTAGAGAAGATGATGATGATGTTCATTACAATTTATTTACTTCTATTCTTTTCTTTTCATGCATTAGGCTCAGGACTATTTAAAATTCTTGGATAATTTATAAAGATGGATTTTCAGTCAAGGTAAGACCGAATTGCTTGTTGGTATGTTTGTGTGTGTGTAATGTGACATACATGTATCTGTTCCAGTAAACGTGTGGACATATATGTGTGCAGTTACCTTATACACATGACTGAAATCAGATTATCAACTTTGCTGTTTGTTTGAAAGTTTACCAAAGCAGGTTAAAAGTTTAATGGATTGAGATTGAATCACCTTTTATTATGCTATGGGTTCAGCTACAATGTATGACATACTTTGAAAAGAATATGCCACTATGTTTTTAGATTTAAAGGTAGTATTTTAGCACACACAAAAAGGAGTAAAAGAGGTGTGGTCTCTACATTGGTGATATGATTTGTTACTGTGTGATGGATTGACTAAGGCCATTAAAAAATGTTTAGCGTCCCCGCCTGCTTCCTTTTTTGGGCCCGCCTCCTTTTTTCTTTTAATTTTTTTTTTTTTCTTCACTGAATTAAAACATGAAAAACATACTGATAAAATGATCTATTTCTGATTTAAAAAAGAAAAAAAAGAAAGAACAGTTGCAGCCATCTTGAAAAATAGCCCGACTGTCAGGAAAAATGTACCGAGCCGCCATTTCGAGCGGCCATTTTGAAAGAAAAAAAAAAGAAAAAAAAGGGCCTCCTCCTTCCTATTTTTCAAAAAAGCAGGACGCTAAACATTTTTTTTTATGGGGGGGGGCTAAAACAACCCTCTTGTGACAGATCTTGCAAACAGTGTGCTTCATATTGACATATCCCAAAGCATAAGGCCATTAAAAAAAATATACATGTTTAGCGTCCCCGCCCGCTTCCTTTTTGGGGGCCGCCTCCTATTTTTTTTGAAATTTTTTTTTTTTAAATAAAAAAAACATGAAAAACACTGCTAAAGTAGATCTATTTCTGATTTTAAAAAAAAAAAAAAAAATGTCGGCCGCCATCTTGAAAAATAGCCCGAATGTCAGTGAAAATGTACCGAGCGGCCATTTTGAGCGGCCATTTTAAAATAAAAAATAAAAAATAAAAAGGGCCTCCTCCTTCCTATTTTTCAAAAAAACAGGACGCTAAACATGTTTTGTTTTTTATTTGGCCTAATAGATCATACGTCACTTCTGATCAGTTCAGTTCTGGGCCCTGTTTCAGAAAAATTGTCATCAATATCAATAATTACAAATCGTCTTCATCAGTTCGAGACATAACCTCGAAACTTGAAACCCGAGCTCAAGATATTTTGCTCAGTGTTCGCGCGTAGTGTGAGTCTTCGGGCTGGTGAAGACGCACCGGATAAATAGCAGGATATTTTGCAAACTATAGCCCAAGATATCTTGGGATGATTATCTTGACCAAACATCCCGCTAATTGCAACTTTGGGCTGATGAAGACGCAAATTAACTGAATGATTTTCGATCGGGATATAGTTCAAATAGCGGGATATTTGGCAATCTCGAGCTGAAGGGAGGCCTAAAGATATCATCTGTCTAGGGTCAGAAGGGTCTTACCTGATATTCTCTAATACAGGGTTAACCTCCTGGCTCTGAACAAGCAATATTTCAGTAATGATGCTTTTCATGCGGGCAGGCGGTTGGTAAAATTTTAATCCTAGGGCAGTGCCAACATCGTTGCCAATTTTTCATCATGAGCAAATCTATGTGAAACTTTAGAATTGAAACTACTTCATATTTGTAAGATTATCACACGGCTTTCATCTCATGGGCTATGACAGGAACGTCAAACATCTAGATTGGGGTCAAAGGTCAAATATCAGGGATGATTTCTGGGGATGATTTACTGAAACTGAAGAAGTGTGAAATGCTAAGGTTTTGTGAGAATGTATTTTGTCTGTTGAGATCCAGAAGGGTGTTAAGTTGGTTTGTTTTACACAGAGGTCATGACCTTTTGGCTCTAAACAGACAATGTATATGTAAGTTGCTCGTCTGGAATTGAGAGTGGATTGTATTACATCAGTTCTTGAGATTGATATGTCGGCTAAGAGCCAGCATTATCAGTTAACACCCTTTTAGCGCTAAAGCAAAGGTCATAGGTCGTCTATGAACAAATTTGTTATGTCAATGGTATTGGTCGGAGAGGAAATTAATTTTGTGTTTCCATGGCAACCAGCCAGTATCGACAGACCGGAGTCATGGCTTGGGAGTTGGGAAGGATTACGGACGAGCTTTTCGGTCGATGGACGGAAAAAGCATGGTTTATGGAGTATTCAAAGCCTGGTGCATACATTTTGATGGAAACAGAACAGCAAATTGCTGCATCCAAGATAAAGTGACATAAATGGCATTTATAAGCTTAATATTGGCATTCACCCGTTTGTTTCTGCTAACACACAGAATACGCCCTCGAAATATAGAACAAGCCCCCCCCCCCCCCAAAAAAAAAAAAAAAAAAAAAAACATTCTGGTCTATTAAACCGGATGTTTTTTTTAATAATTTTATTTTTTTTATTTTTATTTATTCTTATTAGATCTATTATTATTATTATTATTATTATTATTATCACCTTAACTGCGGATTAAGGGGATTTTCTATGCTGTAAAACTATCACTTGTGGGGAAACACGCAATATGGGGGAAATATAATTTCCCCTTAACGTTTTGCATAGCAAAATTAATGTGATCCCGGCTGTTAAAGAGTCTATAAATTTTATCACTGCATGTTGATGCCTTGTCTTTGATAGCTATCGGTTTGGACCATAGTATTTCCATTATAGGGGTGATTTATCCTTGGGATAATTTTAGGGCGTTATAACTTGCGCCATGTCAAAGTGGACTGTAAGGGGACACGACAAATCAAGCACATTTGAAATAAATATGAATTATATCTCTATTATCTCTTCACTTACACATTTAGGGACTCTTTTTTCTCTTTTCTGGAGATTTTTATCACAATTGATGAATTATCTCAGTTTTTGGAAAAATACACCCCTGTAAATTGGCCAGTTTCAAGTTCCCAAGAAATTATATGTTCACGCATGCGTAATAGCAGTATCGGCTGCTGCTGCACACCGTACGTACCTAGTACCTGTAGAGCTGCCTGAATTATGGCTACACACGCCGTTCATCGCGAATTCACCACCACCTGGTTCCTTTTCCAAGACTGAAAATTCCGATTTTGGTAAGTACTTTTTCATGGCCAGTATTTGCATTGCCATAAAATGGATGAAATTTGGTCATCAATAAGTTAGATGGGGTAGACCTAACGTTAGCTCTACACTATGGCCTAGACTAGAGCGAGGCCCAAGTCCCATAGCCTCGTTTCGCTGTTATTGTAACGTGCACCCGGCACCCGGCCCGATTGCAGCCTCTCAAAGTCAAGATTGCACCGGCTTTGCGTGGTTTTCACTATATTTCTTAGAGCAGCCAATAGTCTAATTAACGCTTCAAGTTTTGGATTCATTAGTAGAATAATTAATATTGAGGGTTTGTGAACACCTGGCGTGGTGATCACATTTCTATTTTGAATATTGAGGGGACTAAATTTTTGAGGGTTTGTGAACACCTTGCGTGTTGATCAAATTCCAATTTCTAATTTGGTAGCTTATTTACGTGTAACCCCGCCAGACACCAACACGAAGTGCTGACTGCTGGCGCCCTGAAGACTTGTGTGTAGTTTGTGGAAGTGTATAACTATAAACCGTAGGCTATGCGTAGGAAAGTGTGGCGGCTCCTGACCTGAATCACCTGGACCTGGCACGAAGCAAATATCCTTACATTTAGCGCTTGCGCAGTTACGTTCAATCGGTCTCTGCCTCATTTGAATCACCCGCCCGCGCCCCGCCCACAAATCAACGTTCTTGTTCCTTGTGATTGGATGTTAAATGCCCGCCATTCGCTTAACGTTACAAATATGAGTTGGACGAGATAGCGTACTCTTTTCTGTTTTCTTCGATACCAAAATTGTGATATTTCAGTCAAACCCTCTATTTTTAATGATTTTTTCACTTAAGTATTTCAGTTTAAGTATTTCACTTAAGTATAAGTCTTACTTAACTAAGAAAAATCCTCAAAAAAGTCATATTTTAGGTACAAACTTGATTTTTTTCCTGAAATGTCCGGTCACGTGTCTATTGCATGTGTATGGAACGCCATGTGTGCGTCACCTATGTGTAAAGTGCGTCACCTGTTTAAAGCCTGAAATTTCAGTGTTTTTGGTATCCATTTTTGTATGATTGACAGCTAGGGCGTCAGAGCCGAAGTTTGCTTCCTTTGTTAGGTAATAATTCCGAACCATACAGCTAAGTGTCGTATGACATCGACAAAGATCGTTCGCCGTGTTTACGTCTGGTTGTGGTCAGCGTTCGTAGTATTTCCATGGTTACGCGTTTGCGCGGCCTGGCCTGGGGGAAACTGCCTGGCCTGGGGGAAATTGCCTGGCCTGGGGGAAACGGCAATGTGATTTCGGCGTTTTGTAAAAACACACCAGGAACTAAGTAAGCTCCGAAGGGTGCTCAACCGAGATTTGGTGGTCTCCATTCCTACATTAATTTCTTTGTCAAATAATAAGCACTTTGTCAAATAATTAAAGCACTCTGTCAAATAATTAAAGCACTCTGTCAAATAATTAAAGCACTCTGTCAAATAATTAAATGCAAATACAAGTCCGAAATGGAAAGTTGTAATATGACAATAAAATAACATATCAGTAATAGTTTCATAAATGAGAGGCAGGTTAGTATACTTGCTAACAAAACTGACAAATTTGATAAAAATGGTTAAATCTTGAGAGGATTTTGATCGTTTGATAGTATTATATAATTGAGTTTCCCAAATTATTTTCAGTAACGATGTTGCATTTTTTTTTTTTTGGGGGGGGGGGGGGGGTAAAAAAAAAATTAGTGGGGGGGGGGGGGAGCTTTTTTTTTTTTGGTAATTATTTTTTTAATATTTCTTTTTTGTATGTGTAGTATCATATTATTATCAATGTCATGCTTTCAGTCATCGCTTATTATATTCATAATGTATATATATATATCTCTCTCTCTTTCCGTCTCACTCTTTCGTCCCCCTTCTCTCTCTCTTTTTTTCTCTCTTCCTCTCTTTCTCTCTCAAGTCTTTATCATCACTCCAACTCTCCCTCCTCTACACCTCTCTCTTTCTCTGTCTTTTATTTAACAAAAATTTGAATTTGATCAATGACTTTTTATGAAATGCCTATCGGGGTCTACAGTATGTTTGATTTTTTATTTATGTCATATTTTGTGTTATTTAAATTTAAATTTCATTTGTATGTTTGTGAAATGGATCGCAATTCAGCCATTGGCTGCGATGATCTTTTTAATAAGAACCATTTCTATTCTATTCTACTCTATGTATTCAAATATGTTATTCAGAGATGTCGGAAGGGTCCAAAAATTGGAGAAAAAAAAATCTTTCTTCTTTTCTATCAGTTACAAAAGAACTTAAATGTAACTTATGTAAGTGCATACATCTTTGATGCGGTCATTCTTTTCCTGTTCAGTCCAATTTCATATTAGATCAGAGTGAGATGTAATGGAAAGGGGGTATGACATTGAGATAAATAATTAGAGAGAAAGAGAGAAGGAGAGAGAAAGAGAGAGAGCGGGAGGGGGGGGGGGGGCCTTGTGTTGGATGTCAATTTTCAAAGCTCAAATAAAAAACTATGCTCATTTTAAGAGGAAATTAAAGGAATACCTAATACTTGACAGTCAGAGAAGTGAATGACATGTGATTGAAATTTGTATTCTTCTGCCGGTTCATACTTTTTCATTTTGTATATATGTTTTCGTACGTTATAGAAATTCTACAAATTCATCATTATTTTCTTCTTCTTCCTCCTCCTCTTTTTCTTCTTCTCCTTCTTCCTTTTCTTCTTGTACTTATCATCATTTCTATCATCAGTTTAATGTTGTTATTATTATTATCTTTAAAAGGTAATTCTTTTATTTTTCTTATTATCTGTCTGTAAATATGACTATTTTTACTAATTAATTTTATACATGTCTGTAAGGGACCCCACTGGAAATAAGCTCTCGTGGGTTATCCTGTTCAAGCTGACTTATTGTTGATTTGTTATTATTGTATAATGTTGTATGTTCGAAGCTTGTCGAATAAAACTCAATCAATCAATCAATACATACATACCTCCAAACTCAGGCGCGGATCCAGAATTTCTTGGGGGGGGGGGGGGATTTGAAATTATGCAAGCCAAATATTGGTACGTAATGGTGACACCGGCAGTAGCGAAATGAGCAAAAACGTGTTATTGTTGATGTTGTTGGTGTTTTTTTTTTTTTTTTTTTTTTTTTTTAGGGGGGGGGGGGGTAGAAACGATCAACGTAACGTAAATTGGCGTGGGGTCTAGGGTCGAAGCCCCGGCGGGGGTCAAGGGGAGGAGCACACAGAAGCTCAGGGAATATAGGCTTTTAATTACGGTCAGATGAGCACATTTTGACACCTCATTATTTTGTGACAAAGGCAGGTCACTATTCTTTTTTCCTTATTTAGGAATTTGCCATTTCCCAACACTCGTACAAAAATCTAGGAAAATCATGTCATTTTAGTAATATTTGTAAATCACCGGTATCGAATTAGAAATAAACCCCGTTTGAATTATATTTTGGGGCATCTGGTACACCCTTCCCCAAGCCCACCCCCCCCCCATCAGTGCGACAGTGCCCCCCCCCCCCCCAAATCTACACCTTAACTATCTTCTTTCTCTTTTTTCTTTCCCTTTGTCTCCTCTTTTTCCTTTCCCTTTCCTTCCTTCTCTCTTATTTTGTGATGGGGGGGGGGGGGGGGTAACAGCTGGGAGGCAAGGCCCTTTCGCCGCCCGATCTCCTTTCCCCTTTTTCTTTTCTTCTTCCTCTTCTTTCTTTCCCTTTCTCTCCTCTTTCCCTTCTTTCTCTCTCTCTCTCTCTCTCTCTCTCTCTTTTTGCGGGAGGGGGGGGGGGGGGGGGCGGCAAAGCCCGTTCGCCCTGGATCCGCGCCTGTCCGCACTCATCGAGTCATCTCTTTTGCTTTGTACAACTAATACATTTCCTAATTATGAGCAGCACAGCTCATTACGACAATCGTGTCTAATGTTTATGAACTTGTTTTCCATTTTAATTGGTAAATTGATATTTAAATGTATTAATACATGTATGTATTTACATACATGTAGGAGCATCAGCTATCATGGCTTCAAGAAATCATGACACCCAGGTTGCGGGACGTGGACCCTGCTCCTGTGCAACCCACAAAATATGATAAAAATAACATATAATTATAGAATGTTGTACTGTAAAACATCATCATAAGAGAAAATAGGTGGAGAGGAGGAGGGAGGGACAGAAAGTGTGAGAGAGAAACAGAGGGGATGAAGGAGAGACGAAGGGAGGAAGAGGAAGAGGCAGAGAGAGCAAAGAGAGAGAGAGAGAGAGAGAGAGATACAGACAGAGAGACAGGGGGTGGGAGTGAAATAGAAATAGAGAGGAAAGACCAGAACTGAAGAAGAAAAGGAAATTTGAAAAGTAGCAAGTTCAGATAGAGAAAAGGGATGAGAGAGTGAGAGGAAGGATAAAAGTACATGCAACATCAAAAATATGAATGAATGGAAGAACCTGCTGTGCCAATCATCATGACAATTAATATTGCACATAATTAATCTCCTCCATTAGATTATGATTTTCATTTCGCCAATGCTAATTATAACACCAATGACTAGACTGCATTCCTTGAGCTGCCGAGGCACGCGCAGTTGAACTTTCCATGAACTCAAATCATGCCGCAATGCGCATAACTTGGCTCGCTTTCCCACGGTCATTAAACTTGTCGGTATTATCCGAGACCGGAAAAACCGAACCGAGGAATCGTTCGGAAAACCGAGGCATCGATCGGACGCCCGAACGGAAGAGCAAAGTAGACGCCCCAAGTCAAACTAAGGTCAATCTGATTTACGCATCAATTTTCTGATTGGATCAGGGTCCGGGGGCGTTACTTTGTCATTTTTTTGCTAGATTGATCACCCAATGGGAGCTCGTAAACTCATTGTACATGGATGAACGGGATACTTTCTTCGTGCCTGGTAAGAAAATGTCATTTTTTGCTCTTTGAACCTGAAATCTCAAAAATTAAATAGATCTAGACCTATGCGTAGCCTATCTCACGGTACCACAACATCTTGTTTGCTAAGAAAATCTTTCTTGGCGAGTCTAGAGACCTTAGGAACAAAAACTTATTTCAACTTCATCCATTTGCGATGCTTTGCTGTGCGGCCTGAACACGCAGGCCGATGGGTTAATTTACATGTTAGAATCCTTTGATTATTAATAGTAGATCACATTTCTAAATTGAATATTGAGGGGACTTTTGAGGGTTTATAAACACCTTGCGTGGTGATCACATTTCTAGTTTGGTAGCTTATTTACACGTTAGAACTCTTTGATTGAGGGGACTTTTGAGGGTTTATGAACACATTGCGTGGCGATCACATTTCTAGTTTGGTAGCTATAGATCTACACAGCGCTGTCGCGAATGCTAAAGCGCTGTACCCACACTTAGCTTTCGAATCTAGGTATTGAAGACCGACTGTCCTAGAATTCCGTAATTGCAAAATAAAAATGAAAAATCCCATACAAGATATGTTACATGACTATTGAAGTTGATGATGGTGGTATTTATTTTTTAGAAAAATGTCTAAAACTTACCCAAATTTGGGATATTTGATGTTGGATTGCAATGTAGTCTGGAGCGATTACGTTCGTTTTGTACACACTCTCAACGATACCTCGTTCAGAGTGTGTACGAAACAAAATTTGATATCATAATTTGATATCATATATACAGTATATATATATATATATACACACACATACATGCGTGAACAAAAGCAGGGAAAATCTGGACATAGCATGGTATTAACCACTAGTTTGATATACAAATTTCAGTCTATTTGGACATTCGTCAGTGACTGTACACAATGAAACGGAAAAAAGGTGTGTATCTTATGCACTTGTCAATGTTATGTCCCACCCCACTACCCCCGGACATGGGTGCATCATGGTCATTTTTTGGACGACCATACGTGGTTGCGCTTTTGCGTGACGAGCGCACTGTACGTGCGGCGTGCGTGCAAAACTTCACAATGGCAAATTATGCGTGCAATTTATCACTGTTTTTTTCCATAGCCAAATGACGTACCATGACTGACCCCCCAAGTCATTTTTTTGACTGACATGGATAGGATTATGACGCACACCTCGGTCACAAATATGACTGACAAACCTTGTTAAATGATGCACACCTGGGTCACAAATTTGACTGACCAAACCGTGAAATGACGCACCCGTGTCCGGGGGTAGCAGGGTGGGACTTTACATTGACGAGTGCGTTACAATCGAGAAAAAAAAATAATTGTGTGAAACAAAAAATATGATTATCAGTAGTTCATTATCAAAGTTGTAACATAATGTATGGAGTAGAAAGTTATGTAATCAAACTATATACGAAACTCTAATAAAGAAAAACAATTATGAATAATAAGGAGTATAACTTCAAGCTCATATAGAATTGGGCATAAATATAAGGTCAAAATTAAATACAAAGCATATATAGAGGAGCAAAATTTACAAGTGTTACCTCTTTGATCTTGGATCTAGTGTGGGGTTAATTGCTGTGCTAGAATGGAGTTACTGGAGTAGAACTAAATGAAGTAATAGTCTGGGTTAAATCATTGCTGGTATGATCACCATGGAGTGTGATTGAGTGTAAGGAAAGTGTTTTAGTTTTGACAAGGTGAAAAACAATTCAATATATTTCACCCTATCGTTTTGTCATGATTATTAGCTCTTACACAGTAAATACAAGTGATGAAAACTAGAACACACTGTCTTTAAAATGCACATGTGAACAAATACAATTTCAGCTTGCCCTCAAAAGATTTAAAAGAGTTTGAGGTGTTCAGCTCTTGTTGAAGTGCTTATTCCGGTAGGATTTCTTTGACAGCGGAATATGTAAAAGGCCAGATTTAGCGGATCGTAGGGTTCATGTGGGTTTATACTGATGTAACAAAGACTTGTAATTGGGGGTCGTTT
This sequence comes from Strongylocentrotus droebachiensis, assembly GCA_035222895.1. NCBI lineage: Eukaryota > Metazoa > Echinodermata > Echinoidea > Camarodonta > Strongylocentrotidae > Strongylocentrotus > Strongylocentrotus droebachiensis. Next base: position 150,942 of record JAVYIG010003289.1, read on the forward strand.
CATTACTAACGTCAGAAACCCAAATAACAATAATTTTGAATATTAGAGGTCTATGTGTTCCTTTTAGATATGCGAGCGAGCGCATCAAGCGAGCTTGAATTTTTTTTGCATTTTCACATCTTAATAATGTTTCAAATTAAGTAGTAAATATCTTGATTATTTCAAAATGATAAAACTTCCCGGAATATCTCACTTCCTGGAATTATCTTGGAAAATCCCAAAATTTCCCGGATTCCGGGAAGAGTGGAAGCACTGCCACTGGTTTTCCGCTTGCGTGTATTTCCTATGCAAGTTGACTTGGCCTTGGTGGCCCGATGATAACACTGGTTCACTGCCCATAGCAAGACACACATTATTTTGCATGTGCATCAATTCATACACACTTCTATGTAGGATGCCGTGTGCATCATCATGTTTAATACACTCAATTGCGCTGCCACCTGAAATCCTTTCAGAATCCAACACATCCCCACATTAAAAATGGTTTTGTCAGCTACACATCGTGAGCTCCATGGGTCATGAGCATTTGAGATTTATGAATTGGATGTATTTTGAGAGTGATCACAATCTGTCGTCCAAGTCGATTTGCAATCACAACGTACTTCAATGTAATTATGAGTGACTGGCAATCTGCTGGTAGTGGCGATCCGATGGTTGTTGAAATTAGAACATTTATGCTAAATGAAGAGAATAGACTAAAAACTAATCTATTTTTTTCTTTAACAGATGATGCCACAGAGGAAGCCAAATTTGAGGAGTGAGGTTGGTTATGTTCTACTTTTTGACATCTTGTAAAAGACATAATTGTATTATTTAATTGGAATCAATGTGACATGTGTTTTTGGCTAGTTGAAGTGGATCAATGTGACTTTATGCTATGGTTAAAAACAAAAGAAAAAAGGATTTGGTCAAGTCCATAACATGAAGAGAGAGGTTGGCTATAATGAGATATTGGTACATATTGGTACATGTAATAACAAGCTTAATCTTGTGCTTTTAAGACAAAGAAAAAGATTGATAATCATTCCTGGTATACTGAGCAAGCAAAATTATCTGTGCCTGAAATGGACAAAAGTTTCCCCTTCATATTATTCCTGTTATTTTTGTTTTATAATCAGTCCTAAAAAGGTGACTGGCTTCAAGAGCCCTAATGAAAGTTCAGTAAGCTACATGTAACTCGAAATCCAAAGTAACCTTTGCTTGATTATAGCTCAACTCGTATCCCCAAGATGTATAGCTTCAAAAGTTTTGCACCATACTTAAATAGCTTTGCTACAAGTCTTTCTTACTGTTTCTTTTTGTGTACATGTAGTATTTCATGGGCATTACAAGAGACAACATGCAAGTTGGCAAGACACTTTAAAATGCTCACCTTCTTTTGTCTACCTTTGCTATCATAGACGAGAATGTCTCGAAGGAGAGAGCCTAGGGCCAGCCCAGTAGAATATACCACCCATGACAGGGAGGGGTTTCTGATGAAAATTCTCCAAGATAAAGGTAAGGTACATGTAACAGGTATGACATTTTAATGCTGAAATCTTGCAACAGATATTAATACTGAAAATATCACCCAAAAAAAGAGAGAACCAAAATAATTGTGATGCTTGAAAATAATTGAAAAGTTTCTCTTCACCATCGTGACACTGATTGCTTTAATAATGTGTTTTAATTCACAGTGATCAATATTTTTAATGTCCAATATTAGGACAAGTTGTCTTTTCTTTAAATGTATGCTTCTATTTGAACAGATTTAAGTAGTATATGATGGGAAGTAGTGGAGGATAATCATTGTATAGAGGAATAATGAAGCCTGTACATGATTGTTGTTGATCTAAAGTCATCTGGGTTCAATGAGGTTATGTTTGAAACTCCTTCAAAACACATTTCCTTATTCACAGCTGTAATCTGCTGTGAGAAATGTATATTTGAGCTTTGTATTATTTTTTCAAGAACACTGCAGTTATTTTGATCAGGGTTGGCCGGTAAATACAGTAATGGGAAATACCAGGCGGTAAATACCACATTGCAGATTTTGATGAAAACAAGAAATATCACAAAAACATTTTTTTTCAAATTTATTTTAAAAACCAAGTTATTTTGATATCATAGAGTAGAAATACAAACTTCATTGTATAAACTAGCTTCACTCGTTGTAGAAGCTCACTTTGCAAAACCATTGGCAAAGTGATTAAAAAAAATCAGGAAAAAGGGAGGTATTTAGGTAGAAAGTGCCTAATTGGGGCCATTAAATGGCTGTTAAATTTGTTCTCCATCACAAGTGTGGATATGTCTCAAGGTTTTTTCCAAATATTGCCCATGTATTTTCCTATATTTCCCGGTATTTCCAAGTATATCTTGGGAAATTACTATCCCTGATTTTGATTCTATTTACTCTGCAGGCAGAGCAGTGTTCACCACCCAAGAGTTTGTTAAAGGGGACTTTCTACTTGTGTATCATGGGGAACTCATAGACAAGGAGGAGGGTAACTTGAGAGAAGAAAAAGAAGAAACCGGCTTCCGTTTCTTCTTCAAACACAAAGGGAGGAATCTGTGGTAAGTAGTACTATGTTAAGTATTTAATTTGCATAGTGCCTGCAGCAAATATTAGTTGTGGCTCTCATGTTCATCGATCTTAGATTACATATTGACTTTTAACCAGTATTTGCTCGTCCGTCGTCTGTCGTCCGTCGTCCGTAAACATTTTACATTTTCCACTTCTTCTCAAAAAACCCTGGCCGGATTTCAACCAAACTTGGTAGGAATCATCCTTAGGGGAAGGGGATCTAAGTTTGTTCAAATGGGGTACGCCACCCCCAAGGGGGATGGGGCGTAGCCCCCTTTGTGAAATACATAGTAGATTTCAAAAATCTTCTTCTCCAGATCCAGAACTGCTACAGCCAAGTCATGTTGTGTGAAGATGCCTTTATTGATGAAGAATCGAATTCGTTCATGGGAGCCCCCAGGGTCTCTTGCCGTTTGGCCCTTGGGAGGGGTACAAGTTTGGGGGGGGGGGAGGGCTCCCCATAGTTCAAAGTACATTTTTGACCTTTTCTTGGAAACTCATGGCCCGATTTTAACAAAACTTGGAATGAATCATCCTTAGGGGAAGGGAGTTCAAGTGGTGTATGTCATACCTCCCTTGGGGGCTCAGGGGAATACCGGCGGGGGGGGGGGGGGGGGGGGGGAGGCTCCTCATACATTTAGTGCAAGAAAAACATTGTTTACCTTCTTTTGAAAACTCATGGCCCTATTTTAATGAAACTTGGTGTGAAGTAACCTTAGGGAAAAGGAGTTCAGATGGGGTATGTACCCCCTCGGAGGGGAGCCTCTCATAGTGCAAAATACATAGTTTACTGTTACTTGAAAACTCATGACTCCATTTTTTATAAAAACTTAGCAAGAATTACCCTTAGGGGAAGCAATTCAAGTGGGGTATGTCACTGTTCAGGGTACTCAGGAATGTAGGGGGGGGGGGGGGGCTCCTCATAGTTAGCATACATGTACCTTCAAATAACAATTGTTTCATATAACAACAGATTTTCTTTTCAAAATGATAGTTAGCAACTTCTTGACTTTAACATAATATTACACAAATACAAAGTATATGGGCACTTACGGATTAAAACACGTATCTGGTCAAGATTGCACTAAACTGAACACGAGGATAAAATTGAAAGAAATAGCATGGTCAATATAGTTCTTTTCGACCGTCATCAATCTGTTGATAATTCCTCTTCAATATTTGGTTTAACCACGATAACACACATATTCCGAGACACTACACTGGGATTTAGGTGAAGGTCAGACACGAGCACACCGTGCATGAAGTCATAGACCACATACACAGTGCGTGAAGGTCAGACACAGGCACACCTTGCATGAAGTCATAGACCACATACACAGTGCGTGAAGGTCAGACACAGGCACACCGTGCATGAAGTCATAGACCACATACACAGTGCGTGAAGGTCAGACACAGGCACACCGTGCATGAAGTCATAGACCACATACACAGTGCGTGAAGGTCAGTCACAGGCACACCGTGCATGAAGTCATAGACCACATACACAGTGCGTGAAGGTCAGACACAGGCACACCGTGCATGAAGTCATAGACCACATACACAGTGCGTGAAGGTCAGACACAGGCACACCGTGCATGAAGTCATAGACCACATACCCTGAGCATGAAAATCAGACACACTGCAATTTGTTTGCCCCTAAAACCATGCAATCAAATCTTTACAAACTAGACCCAACAAATTAGTCAAGTGTTGAAATGTTAACTCCTGCCAAGTTATTTTGCTCTAACAATTTTCGTTAACAAATTACGTCATTTCGACTTAGGGGGGACTTATTTTTGGGTTGGGTTTTACATCATGATTGTATTTAATTATCTTTTTCTTATAATTTGCAGAAAATTGTATGCAGCAGCAAAAAAAGGAGGCTTCAGTCCAAAGAAGCAGTAAAAAGCAGATCCAAGAGAAGGAGAATTTCCAAGAAACTTAAATATCGATGTCCGGAGATCGTTAGCAGGCGGTGAGCACCCTCATCTTCGTCGATTCGACGAGATCTTCCGCGTCGCATAACATGTACCTTAAAATAACAATTGTTTCATATAACAACAGATTTTCTTTTCAAAATGATGGTTAGCAACTTCTTGACTTTAACATAATATTACACAAATACAAAGTATATGGGCACTTACGGATTAAAACACGTATCTGGTCAAGATTGCACTAAACTGATGACGAGGATAAAATTGAAAGAAATAGCATGGTCAATATAGTTCTTTTCGACCGTCCTCAATCTGTTGATAATTCCTCTTCAATATTTGGTTTAACCACGATAACACACATATTCCGAGACACTACACTGGGATTTAGGTGAAGGTCAGACACGAGCACACCGTGCATGAAGTCATAGACCACATACACAGTGCGTGAAGGTCAGACACAGGCACACCGTGCATGAAGTCATAGACCACATACCCTGAGCGTGAAAATCAGACACACTGCAATTTGTTTGCCCCTAAAACCATGCAATCAAATCTTTACAAACTAGACCCAACAAATTAGTCAAGTGTTGAAATGTTAACTCCTGCCAAGTTATTTTGCTCTAACAATTTTCGTTAACAAATTACGTCATTTCGACTTAGGGGGGACTTATTGTTGGGTTGGGTTTTACATCATGATTGTATTTATTATCTTTTTCTTATAATTTGCAGAAAATTGTATGCAGCAGCAAAAAAAGGAGGCTTCAGTCCAAAGAAGCAGTAAAAAGCAGATCCAAGAGAAGGAGAATTTCCAAGAAACTTAAATATCGATGTCCGGAGATCGTTAGCAGGCGGTGAGCACCCTCATCTTCGTCGATTCGACGAGATCTCCTGCGTCGCATAACATGTACCTTAAAATAACAATTGTTTCATATAACAACAGATTTTCTTTTCAAAATGATAGTTAGCAACTTCTTGACTTTAACATAATATTACACAAATACAAAGTATATGGGCACTTACGGATTAAAACACGTATCTGGTCAAGATTGCACTAAACTGAACACGAGGATAAAATTGAAAGAAATAGCATGGTCAATATAGTTCTTTTCGACCGTCATCAATCTGTTGATAATTCCTCTTCAATATTTGGTTTAACCACGATAACACACATATTCCGAGACACTACACTGGGATTTAGGTGAAGGTCAGACACGAGCACACCGTGCATGAAGTCATAGACCACATACACAGTGCGTGAAGGTCAGACACAGGCACACCTTGCATGAAGTCATAGACCACATACACAGTGCGTGAAGGTCAGACACAGGCACACCGTGCATGAAGTCATAGACCACATACACAGTGCGTGAAGGTCAGACACAGGCACACCGTGCATGAAGTCATAGACCACATACACAGTGCGTGAAGGTCAGACACAGGCACACCGTGCATGAAGTCATAGACCACATACACAGTGCGTGAAGGTCAGACACAGGCACACCGTGCATGAAGTCATAGACCACATACACAGTGCGTGAAGGTCAGACACAGGCACACCGTGCATGAAGTCATAGACCACATACCCTGAGCATGAAAATCAGACACACTGCAATTTGTTTGCCCCTAAAACCATGCAATCAAATCTTTACAAACTAGACCCAACAAATTAGTCAAGTGTTGAAATGTTAACTCCTGCCAAGTTATTTTGCTCTAACAATTTTCGTTAACAAATTACGTCATTTCGACTTAGGGGGGACTTATTTTTGGGTTGGGTTTTACATCATGATTGTATTTAATTATCTTTTTCTTATAATTTGCAGAAAATTGTATGCAGCAGCAAAAAAAGGAGGCTTCAGTCCAAAGAAGCAGTAAAAAGCAGATCCAAGAGAAGGAGAATTTCCAAGAAACTTAAATATCGATGTCCGGAGATCGTTAGCAGGCGGTGAGCACCCTCATCTTCGTCGATTCGACGAGATCTTCCGCGTCGCATAACATGTACCTTAAAATAACAATTGTTTCATATAACAACAGATTTTCTTTTCAAAATGATGGTTAGCAACTTCTTGACTTTAACATAATATTACACAAATACAAAGTATATGGGCACTTACGGATTAAAACACGTATCTGGTCAAGATTGCACTAAACTGATGACGAGGATAAAATTGAAAGAAATAGCATGGTCAATATAGTTCTTTTCGACCGTCCTCAATCTGTTGATAATTCCTCTTCAATATTTGGTTTAACCACGATAACACACATATTCCGAGACACTACACTGGGATTTAGGTGAAGGTCAGACACGAGCACACCGTGCATGAAGTCATAGACCACATACACAGTGCGTGAAGGTCAGACACAGGCACACCGTGCATGAAGTCATAGACCACATACCCTGAGCGTGAAAATCAGACACACTGCAATTTGTTTGCCCCTAAAACCATGCAATCAAATCTTTACAAACTAGACCCAACAAATTAGTCAAGTGTTGAAATGTTAACTCCTGCCAAGTTATTTTGCTCTAACAATTTTCGTTAACAAATTACGTCATTTCGACTTAGGGGGGACTTATTGTTGGGTTGGGTTTTACATCATGATTGTATTTATTATCTTTTTCTTATAATTTGCAGAAAATTGTATGCAGCAGCAAAAAAAGGAGGCTTCAGTCCAAAGAAGCAGTAAAAAGCAGATCCAAGAGAAGGAGAATTTCCAAGAAACTTAAATATCGATGTCCGGAGATCGTTAGCAGGCGGTGAGCACCCTCATCTTCGTCGATTCGACGAGATCTCCTGCGTCGCATAACATGTACCTTAAAATAACAATTGTTTCATATAACAACAGATTTTCTTTTCAAAATGATAGTTAGCAACTTCTTGACTTTAACATAATATTACACAAATACAAAGTATATGGGCACTTACGGATTAAAACACGTATCTGGTCAAGATTGCACTAAACTGAACACGAGGATAAAATTGAAAGAAATAGCATGGTCAATATAGTTCTTTTTGACCGTCATCAATCTGTTGATAATTCCTCTTCAATATTTGGTTTAACCACGATAACACACATATTCCGAGACACTACACTGGGATTTAGGTGAAGGTCAGACACAGGCACACCGTGCATGAAGTCATAGACCACATACACAGTGCGTGAAGGTCAGACACAGGCACACCTTGCATGAAGTCATAGACCACATACACAGTGCGTGAAGGTCAGACACAGGCACACCGTGCATGAAGTCATAGACCACATACACAGTGCGTGAAGGTCAGACACAGGCACACCGTGCATGAAGTCATAGACCACATACACAGTGCGTGAAGGTCAGACACAGGCACACCGTGCATGAAGTCATAGACCACATACACAGTGCGTGAAGGTCAGACACAGGCACACCGTGCATGAAGTCATAGACCACATACACAGTGCGTGAAGGTCAGACACAGGCACACCGTGCATGAAGTCATAGACCACATACCCTGAGCATGAAAATCAGACACACTGCAATTTGTTTGCCCCTAAAACCATGCAATCAAATCTTTACAAACTAGACCCAACAAATTAGTCAAGTGTTGAAATGTTAACTCCTGCCAAGTTATTTTGCTCTAACAATTTTCGTTAACAAATTACGTCATTTCGACTTAGGGGGGACTTATTTTTGGGTTGGGTTTTACATCATGATTGTATTTAATTATCTTTTTCTTATAATTTGCAGAAAATTGTATGCAGCAGCAAAAAAAGGAGGCTTCAGTCCAAAGAAGCAGTAAAAAGCAGATCCAAGAGAAGGAGAATTTCCAAGAAACTTAAATATCGATGTCCGGAGATCGTTAGCAGGCGGTGAGCACCCTCATCTTCGTCGATTCGACGAGATCTTCCGCGTCGCATAACATGTACCTTAAAATAACAATTGTTTCATATAACAACAGATTTTCTTTTCAAAATGATGGTTAGCAACTTCTTGACTTTAACATAATATTACACAAATACAAAGTATATGGGCACTTACGGATTAAAACACGTATCTGGTCAAGATTGCACTAAACTGATGACGAGGATAAAATTGAAAGAAATAGCATGGTCAATATAGTTCTTTTCGACCGTCCTCAATCTGTTGATAATTCCTCTTCAATATTTGGTTTAACCACGATAACACACATATTCCGAGACACTACACTGGGATTTAGGTGAAGGTCAGACACGAGCACACCGTGCATGAAGTCATAGACCACATACACAGTGCGTGAAGGTCAGACACAGGCACACTGTGCATGAAGTCATAGACCACATACCCTGAGCGTGAAAATCAGACACACTGCAATTTGTTTGCCCCTAAAACCATGCAATCAAATCTTTACAAACTAGACCCAACAAATTAGTCAAGTGTTGAAATGTTAACTCCTGCCAAGTTATTTTGCTCTAACAATTTTCGTTAACAAATTACGTCATTTCGACTTAGGGGGGACTTATTGTTGGGTTGGGTTTTACATCATGATTGTATTTATTATCTTTTTCTTATAATTTGCAGAAAATTGTATGCAGCAGCAAAAAAAGGAGGCTTCAGTCCAAAGAAGCAGTAAAAAGCAGATCCAAGAGAAGGAGAATTTCCAAGAAACTTAAATATCGATGTCCGGAGATCGTTAGCAGGCGGTGAGCACCCTCATCTTCGTCGATTCGACGAGATCTCCTGCGTCGCATAACATGTACCTTAAAATAACAATTGTTTCATATAACAACAGATTTTCTTTTCAAAATGATAGTTAGCAACTTCTTGACTTTAACATAATATTACACAAATACAAAGTATATGGGCACTTACGGATTAAAACACGTATCTGGTCAAGATTGCACTAAACTGAACACGAGGATAAAATTGAAAGAAATAGCATGGTCAATATAGTTCTTTTTGACCGTCATCAATCTGTTGATAATTCCTCTTCAATATTTGGTTTAACCACGATAACACACATATTCCGAGACACTACACTGGGATTTAGGTGAAGGTCAGACACAGGCACACCGTGCATGAAGTCATAGACCACATACACAGTGCGTGAAGGTCAGACACAGGCACACCTTGCATGAAGTCATAGACCACATACACAGTGCGTGAAGGTCAGACACAGGCACACCGTGCATGAAGTCATAGACCACATACACAGTGCGTGAAGGTCAGACACAGGCACACCGTGCATGAAGTCATAGACCACATACACAGTGCGTGAAGGTCAGACACAGGCACACCGTGCATGAAGTCATAGACCACATACACAGTGCGTGAAGGTCAGACACAGGCACACCGTGCATGAAGTCATAGACCACATACACAGTGCGTGAAGGTCAGACACAGGCACACCGTGCATGAAGTCATAGACCACATACCCTGAGCATGAAAATCAGACACACTGCAATTTGTTTGCCCCTAAAACCATGCAATCAAATCTTTACAAACTAGACCCAACAAATTAGTCAAGTGTTGAAATGTTAACTCCTGCCAAGTTATTTTGCTCTAACAATTTTCGTTAACAAATTACGTCATTTCGACTTAGGGGGGACTTATTTTTGGGTTGGGTTTTACATCATGATTGTATTTAATTATCTTTTTCTTATAATTTGCAGAAAATTGTATGCAGCAGCAAAAAAAGGAGGCTTCAGTCCAAAGAAGCAGTAAAAAGCAGATCCAAGAGAAGGAGAATTTCCAAGAAACTTAAATATCGATGTCCGGAGATCGTTAGCAGGCGGTGAGCACCCTCATCTTCGTCGATTCGACGAGATCTTCCGCGTCGCATAACATGTACCTTAAAATAACAATTGTTTCATATAACAACAGATTTTCTTTTCAAAATGATGGTTAGCAACTTCTTGACTTTAACATAATATTACACAAATACAAAGTATATGGGCACTTACGGATTAAAACACGTATCTGGTCAAGATTGCACTAAACTGATGACGAGGATAAAATTGAAAGAAATAGCATGGTCAATATAGTTCTTTTCGACCGTCCTCAATCTGTTGATAATTCCTCTTCAATATTTGGTTTAACCAAGATAACACACATATTCCGAGACACTACACTGGGATTTAGGTGAAGGTCAGACACGAGCACACCGTGCATGAAGTCATAGACCACATACACAGTGCGTGAAGGTCAGACACAGGCACACCGTGCATGAAGTCGTAGACCACATACCCTGAGCGTGAAAATCAGACACACTGCAATTTGTTTACCCCTAAAACCATGCAATCAAATCTTTACAAACTAGACCCAACAAATTAGTCAAGTGTTGAAATGTTAACTCCTGCCAAGTTATTTTGCTCTAACAATTTTCGTTAACAAATTACGTCATTTCGACTTAGGGGGGACTTATTGTTGGGTTGGGTTTTACATCATGATTGTATTTATTATCTTTTTCTTATAATTTGCAGAAAATTGTATGCAGCAGCAAAAAAAGGAGGCTTCAGTCCAAAGAAGCAGTAAAAAGCAGATCCAAGAGAAGGAGAATTTCCAAGAAACTTAAATATCGATGTCCGGAGATCGTTAGCAGGCGGTGAGCACCCTCATCTTCGTCGATTCGACGAGATCTCCTGCGTCGCATAACATGTACCTTAAAATAACAATTGTTTCATATAACAACAGATTTTCTTTTCAAAATGATAGTTAGCAACTTCTTGACTTTAACATAATATTACACAAATACAAAGTATATGGGCACTTACGGATTAAAACACGTATCTGGTCAAGATTGCACTAAACTGAACACGAGGATAAAATTGAAAGAAATAGCATGGTCAATATAGTTCTTTTCGACCGTCATCAATCTGTTGATAATTCCTCTTCAATATTTGGTTTAACCACGATAACACACATATTCCGAGACACTACACTGGGATTTAGGTGAAGGTCAGACACAGGCACACCGTGCATGAAGTCATAGACCACATACACAGTGCGTGAAGGTCAGACACAGGCACACCGTGCATGAAGTCATAGACCACATACACAGTGCGTGAAGGTCAGACACAGGCACACCGTGCATGAAGTCATAGACCACATACACAGTGCGTGAAGGTCAGACACAGGCACACCGTGCATGAAGTCATAGACCACATACACAGTGCGTGAAGGTCAGACACAGGCACACCGTGCATGAAGTCATAGACCACATACACAGTGCGTGAAGGTCAGACACAGGCACACCGTGCATGAAGTCATAGACCACATACCCTGAGCATGAAAATCAGACACACTGCAATTTGTTTGCCCCTAAAACCATGCAATCAAATCTTTACAAACTAGACCCAACAAATTAGTCAAGTGTTGAAATGTTAACTCCTGCCAAGTTATTTTGCTCTAACAATTTTCGTTAACAAATTACGTCATTTCGACTTAGGGGGGACTTATTTTTGGGTTGGGTTTTACATCATGATTGTATTTAATTATCTTTTTCTTATAATTTGCAGAAAATTGTATGCAGCAGCAAAAAAAGGAGGCTTCAGTCCAAAGAAGCAGTAAAAAGCAGATCCAAGAGAAGGAGAATTTCCAAGAAACTTAAATATCGATGTCCGGAGATCGTTAGCAGGCGGTGAGCACCCTCATCTTCGTCGATTCGACGAGATCTTCCGCGTCGCATAACATGTACCTTAAAATAACAATTGTTTCATATAACAACAGATTTTCTTTTCAAAATGATGGTTAGCAACTTCTTGACTTTAACATAATATTACACAAATACAAAGTATATGGGCACTTACGGATTAAAACACGTATCTGGTCAAGATTGCACTAAACTGATGACGAGGATAAAATTGAAAGAAATAGCATGGTCAATATAGTTCTTTTCGACCGTCCTCAATCTGTTGATAATTCCTCTTCAATATTTGGTTTAACCACGATAACACACATATTCCGAGACACTACACTGGGATTTAGGTGAAGGTCAGACACGAGCACACCGTGCATGAAGTCATAGACCACATACACAGTGCGTGAAGGTCAGACACAGGCACACCGTGCATGAAGTCATAGACCACATACCCTGAGCGTGAAAATCAGACACACTGCAATTTGTTTGCCCCTAAAACCATGCAATCAAATCTTTACAAACTAGACCCAACAAATTAGTCAAGTGTTGAAATGTTAACTCCTGCCAAGTTATTTTGCTCTAACAATTTTCGTTAACAAATTACGTCATTTCGACTTAGGGGGGACTTATTGTTGGGTTGGGTTTTACATCATGATTGTATTTATTATCTTTTTCTTATAATTTGCAGAAAATTGTATGCAGCAGCAAAAAAAGGAGGCTTCAGTCCAAAGAAGCAGTAAAAAGCAGATCCAAGAGAAGGAGAATTTCCAAGAAACTTAAATATCGATGTCCGGAGATCGTTAGCAGGCGGTGAGCACCCTCATCTTCGTCGATTCGACGAGATCTCCTGCGTCGCATAACATGTACCTTAAAATAACAATTGTTTCATATAACAACAGATTTTCTTTTCAAAATGATAGTTAGCAACTTCTTGACTTTAACATAATATTACACAAATACAAAGTATATGGGCACTTACGGATTAAAACACGTATCTGGTCAAGATTGCACTAAACTGAACACGAGGATAAAATTGAAAGAAATAGCATGGTCAATATAGTTCTTTTCGACCGTCATCAATCTGTTGATAATTCCTCTTCAATATTTGGTTTAACCACGATAACACACATATTCCGAGACACTACACTGGGATTTAGGTGAAGGTCAGACACAGGCACACCGTGCATGAAGTCATAGACCACATACACAGTGCGTGAAGGTCAGACACAGGCACACCTTGCATGAAGTCATAGACCACATACACAGTGCGTGAAGGTCAGACACAGGCACACCGTGCATGAAGTCATAGACCACATACACAGTGCGTGAAGGTCAGACACAGGCACACCGTGCATGAAGTCATAGACCACATACACAGTGCGTGAAGGTCAGACACAGGCACACCGTGCATGAAGTCATAGACCACATACACAGTGCGTGAAGGTCAGACACAGGCACACCGTGCATGAAGTCATAGACCACATACACAGTGCGTGAAGGTCAGACACAGGCACACCGTGCATGAAGTCATAGACCACATACCCTGAGCATGAAAATCAGACACACTGCAATTTGTTTGCCCCTAAAACCATGCAATCAAATCTTTACAAACTAGACCCAACAAATTAGTCAAGTGTTGAAATGTTAACTCCTGCCAAGTTATTTTGCTCTAACAATTTTCGTTAACAAATTACGTCATTTCGACTTAGGGGGGACTTATTTTTGGGTTGGGTTTTACATCATGATTGTATTTAATTATCTTTTTCTTATAATTTGCAGAAAATTGTATGCAGCAGCAAAAAAAGGAGGCTTCAGTCCAAAGAAGCAGTAAAAAGCAGATCCAAGAGAAGGAGAATATCCAAGAAACTTAAATATCGATGTCCGGAGATCGTTAGCAGGCGGTGAGCACCCTCATCTTCGTCGATTCGACGAGATCTTCCGCGTCGCATAACATGTACCTTAAAATAACAATTGTTTCATATAACAACAGATTTTCTTTTCAAAATGATGGTTAGCAACTTCTTGACTTTAACATAATATTACACAAATACAAAGTATATGGGCACTTACGGATTAAAACACGTATCTGGTCAAGATTGCACTAAACTGATGACGAGGATAAAATTGAAAGAAATAGCATGGTCAATATAGTTCTTTTCGACCGTCCTCAATCTGTTGATAATTCCTCTTCAATATTTGGTTTAACCAAGATAACACACATATTCCGAGACACTACACTGGGATTTAGGTGAAGGTCAGACACGAGCACACCGTGCATGAAGTCATAGACCACATACACAGTGCGTGAAGGTCAGACACAGGCACACCGTGCATGAAGTCGTAGACCACATACCCTGAGCGTGAAAATCAGACACACTGCAATTTGTTTGCCCCTAAAACCATGCAATCAAATCTTTACAAACTAGACCCAACAAATTAGTCAAGTGTTGAAATGTTAACTCCTGCCAAGTTATTTTGCTCTAACAATTTTCGTTAACAAATTACGTCATTTCGACTTAGGGGGGACTTATTGTTGGGTTGGGTTTTACATCATGATTGTATTTATTATCTTTTTCTTATAATTTGCAGAAAATTGTATGCAGCAGCAAAAAAAGGAGGCTTCAGTCCAAAGAAGCAGTAAAAAGCAGATCCAAGAGAAGGAGAATTTCCAAGAAACTTAAATATCGATGTCCGGAGATCGTTAGCAGGCGGTGAGCACCCTCATCTTCGTCGATTCGACGAGATCTCCTGCGTCGCATAACATGTACCTTAAAATAACAATTGTTTCATATAACAACAGATTTTCTTTTCAAAATGATAGTTAGCAACTTCTTGACTTTAACATAATATTACACAAATACAAAGTATATGGGCACTTACGGATTAAAACACGTATCTGGTCAAGATTGCACTAAACTGAACACGAGGATAAAATTGAAAGAAATAGCATGGTCAATATAGTTCTTTTCGACCGTCATCAATCTGTTGATAATTCCTCTTCAATATTTGGTTTAACCACGATAACACACATATTCCGAGACACTACACTGGGATTTAGGTGAAGGTCAGACACAGGCACACCGTGCATGAAGTCATAGACCACATACACAGTGCGTGAAGGTCAGACACAGGCACACCGTGCATGAAGTCATAGACCACATACACAGTGCGTGAAGGTCAGACACAGGCACACCGTGCATGAAGTCATAGACCACATACACAGTGCGTGAAGGTCAGACACAGGCACACCGTGCATGAAGTCATAGACCACATACACAGTGCGTGAAGGTCAGACACAGGCACACCGTGCATGAAGTCATAGACCACATACACAGTGCGTGAAGGTCAGACACAGGCACACCGTGCATGAAGTCATAGACCACATACCCTGAGCATGAAAATCAGACACACTGCAATTTGTTTGCCCCTAAAACCATGCAATCAAATCTTTACAAACTAGACCCAACAAATTAGTCAAGTGTTGAAATGTTAACTCCTGCCAAGTTATTTTGCTCTAACAATTTTCGTTAACAAATTACGTCATTTCGACTTAGGGGGGACTTATTTTTGGGTTGGGTTTTACATCATGATTGTATTTAATTATCTTTTTCTTATAATTTGCAGAAAATTGTATGCAGCAGCAAAAAAAGGAGGCTTCAGTCCAAAGAAGCAGTAAAAAGCAGATCCAAGAGAAGGAGAATTTCCAAGAAACTTAAATATCGATGTCCGGAGATCGTTAGCAGGCGGTGAGCACCCTCATCTTCGTCGATTCGACGAGATCTTCCGCGTCGCATAACATGCACCTTAAAATAACAATTGTTTCATATAACAACAGATTTTCTTTTCAAAATGATGGTTAGCAACTTCTTGACTTTAACATAATATTACACAAATACAAAGTATATGGGCACTTACGGATTAAAACACGTATCTGGTCAAGATTGCACTAAACTGATGACGAGGATAAAATTGAAAGAAATAGCATGGTCAATATAGTTCTTTTCGACCGTCCTCAATCTGTTGATAATTCCTCTTCAATATTTGGTTTAACCACGATAACACACATATTCCGAGACACTACACTGGGATTTAGGTGAAGGTCAGACACGAGCACACCGTGCATGAAGTCATAGACCACATACACAGTGCGTGAAGGTCAGACACAGGCACACCGTGCATGAAGTCATAGACCACATACCCTGAGCGTGAAAATCAGACACACTGCAATTTGTTTGCCCCTAAAACCATGCAATCAAATCTTTACAAACTAGACCCAACAAATTAGTCAAGTGTTGAAATGTTAACTCCTGCCAAGTTATTTTGCTCTAACAATTTTCGTTAACAAATTACGTCATTTCGACTTAGGGGGGACTTATTGTTGGGTTGGGTTTTACATCATGATTGTATTTATTATCTTTTTCTTATAATTTGCAGAAAATTGTATGCAGCAGCAAAAAAAGGAGGCTTCAGTCCAAAGAAGCAGTAAAAAGCAGATCCAAGAGAAGGAGAATTTCCAAGAAACTTAAATATCGATGTCCGGAGATCGTTAGCAGGCGGTGAGCACCCTCATCTTCGTCGATTCGACGAGATCTCCTGCGTCGCATAACATGTACCTTAAAATAACAATTGTTTCATATAACAACAGATTTTCTTTTCAAAATGATAGTTAGCAACTTCTTGACTTCAACATAATATTACACAAATACAAAGTATATGGGCACTTACGGATTAAAACACGTATCTGGTCAAGATTGCACTAAACTGAACACGAGGATAAAATTGAAAGAAATAGCATGGTCAATATAGTTCTTTTCGACCGTCATCAATCTGTTGATAATTCCTCTTCAGTATTTGGTTTAACCACGATAACACACATATTCCGAGACACTACACTGGGATTTAGGTGAAGGTCAGACACAGGCACACCGTGCATGAACTCATAGACCACATACACAGTGCGTGAAGGTCAGACACAGGCACACCGTGCATGAAGTCATAGACCACATACACAGTGCGTGAAGGTCAGACACAGGCACACCGTGCATGAAGTCATAGACCACATACACAGTGCGTGAAGGTCAGACACAGGCACACCGTGCATGAAGTCATAGACCACATACACAGTGCGTGAAGGTCAGACACAGGCACACCGTGCATGAAGTCATAGACCACATACACAGTGCGTGAAGGTCAGACACAGGCACACCGTGCATGAAGTCATAGACCACATACCCTGAGCATGAAAATCAGACACACTGCAATTTGTTTGCCCCTAAAACCATGCAATCAAATCTTTACAAACTAGACCCAACAAATTAGTCAAGTGTTGAAATGTTAACTCCTGCCAAGTTATTTTGCTCTAACAATTTTCGTTAACAAATTACGTCATTTCGACTTAGGGGGGACTTATTTTTGGGTTGGGTTTTACATCATGATTGTATTTAATTATCTTTTTCTTATAATTTGCAGAAAATTGTATGCAGCAGCAAAAAAAGGAGGCTTCAGTCCAAAGAAGCAGTAAAAAGCAGATCCAAGAGAAGGAGAATTTCCAAGAAACTTAAATATCGATGTCCGAAGATCGTTAGCAGGCGGTGAGCACCCTCATCTTCGTCGATTCGACGAGATCTTCCGCGTCGCATAACATGTACCTTAAAATAACAATTGTTTCATATAACAACAGATTTTCTTTTCAAAATGATGGTTAGCAACTTCTTGACTTTAACATAATATTACACAAATACAAAGTATATGGGCACTTACGGATTAAAACACGTATCTGGTCAAGATTGCACTAAACTGATGACGAGGATAAAATTGAAAGAAATAGCATGGTCAATATAGTTCTTTTCGACCGTCCTCAATCTGTTGATAATTCCTCTTCAATATTTGGTTTAACCACGATAACACACATATTCCGAGACACTACACTGGGATTTAGGTGAAGGTCAGACACGAGCACACCGTGCATGAAGTCATAGACCACATACACAGTGCGTGAAGGTCAGACACAGGCACACCGTGCATGAAGTCATAGACCACATACCCTGAGCGTGAACATCAGACACACTGCAATTTGTTTGCCCCTAAAACCATGCAATCAAATCTTTACAAACTAGACCCAACAAATTAGTCAAGTGTTGAAATGTTAACTCCTGCCAAGTTATTTTGCTCTAACAATTTTCGTTAACAAATTACGTCATTTCGACTTAGGGGGGACTTATTTTTGGGTTGGGTTTTACATCATGATTGTATTTATTATCTTTTTCTTATAATTTGCAGAAAATTGTATGCAGCAGCAAAAAAAAGAGGCTTCAGTCCAAAGAAGCAGTAAAAAGCAGATCCAAGAGAAGGAGAATTTCCAAGAAACTTAAATATCGATGTCCGGAGATCGTTAGCAGGCGGTGAGCACCCTCATCTTCGTCGATTCGACGAGATCTCCTGCGTCGCATAATATGTACCTTAAAATAACAATTGTTTCATATAACAACAGATTTTCTTTTCAAAATGATAGTTAGCAACTTCTTGACTTTAACATAATATTACACAAATACAAAGTATATGGGCACTTACGGATTAAAACACGTATCTGGTCAAGATTGCACTAAACTGAACACGAGGATAAAATTGAAAGAAATAGCATGGTCAATATAGTTCTTTTCGACCGTCATCAATCTGTTGATAATTCCTCTTCAATATTTGGTTTAACCACGATAACACACATATTCCGAGACACTACACTGGGATTTAGGTGAAGGTCAGACACAGGCACACCGTGCATGAACTCATAGACCACATACACAGTGCGTGAAGGTCAGACACAGGCACACCGTGCATGAAGTCATAGACCACATACACAGTGCGTGAAGGTCAGACACAGGCACACCGTGCATGAAGTCATAGACCACATACCCTGAGCGTGAAAATCAGACACACTGCAATTTGTTTGCCCCTAAAACCATGCAATCAAATCTTTACAAACTAGACCCAACAAATTAGTCAAGTGTTGAAATGTTAACTCCTGCCAAGTTATTTTGCTCTAACAATTTTCGTTAACAAATTACGTCATTTCGACTTAGGGGGGACTTATTTTTGGGTTGGGTTTTACATCATGATTGTATTTAATTATCTTTTTCTTATAATTTGCAGAAAATTGTATGCAGCAGCAAAAAAAGGAGGCTTCAGTCCAAAGAAGCAGTAAAAAGCAGATCCAAGAGAAGGAGAATTTCCAAGAAACTTAAATATCGATGTCCGGAGATCGTTAGCAGGCGGTGAGCACCCTCATCTTCGTCGATTCGACGAGATCTTCCGCGTCGCATAACATGTACCTTAAAATAACAATTGTTTCATATAACAACAGATTTTCTTTTCAAAATGATGGTTAGCAACTTCTTGACTTTAACATAATATTACACAAATACAAAGTATATGGGCACTTACGGATTAAAACACGTATCTGGTCAAGATTGCACTAAACTGATGACGAGGATAAAATTGAAAGAAATAGCATGGTCAATATAGTTCTTTTCGACCGTCCTCAATCTGTTGATAATTCCTCTTCAATATTTGGTTTAACCACGATAACACACATATTCCGAGACACTACACTGGGATTTAGGTGAAGGTCAGACACGAGCACACCGTGCATGAAGTCATAGACCACATACACAGTGCGTGAAGGTCAGACACAGGCACACCTTGCATGAAGTCATAGACCACATACACAGTGCGTGAAGGTCAGACACAGGCACACCGTGCATGAAGTCATAGACCACATACACAGTGCGTGAAGGTCAGACACAGGCACACCGTGCATGAAGTCATAGACCACATACACAGTGCGTGAAGGTCAGACACAGGCACACCGTGCATGAAGTCATAGACCACATACACAGTGCGTGAAGGTCAGACACAGGCACACCGTGCATGAAGTCATAGACCACATACACAGTGCGTGAAGGTCAGACACAGGCACACCGTGCATGAAGTCATAGACCACATACCCTGAGCATGAAAATCAGACACACTGCAATTTGTTTGCCCCTAAAACCATGCAATCAAATCTTTACAAACTAGACCCAACAAATTAGTCAAGTGTTGAAATGTTAACTCCTGCCAAGTTATTTTGCTCTAACAATTTTCGTTAACAAATTACGTCATTTCGACTTAGGGGGGACTTATTTTTGGGTTGGGTTTTACATCATGATTGTATTTAATTATCTTTTTCTTATAATTTGCAGAAAATTGTATGCAGCAGCAAAAAAAGGAGGCTTCAGTCCAAAGAAGCAGTAAAAAGCAGATCCAAGAGAAGGAGAATTTCCAAGAAACTTAAATATCGATGTCCGAAGATCGTTAGCAGGCGGTGAGCACCCTCATCTTCGTCGATTCGACGAGATCTTCCGCGTCGCATAACATGTACCTTAAAATAACAATTGTTTCATATAACAACAGATTTTCTTTTCAAAATGATGGTTAGCAACTTCTTGACTTTAACATAATATTACACAAATACAAAGTATATGGGCACTTACGGATTAAAACACGTATCTGGTCAAGATTGCACTAAACTGATGACGAGGATAAAATTGAAAGAAATAGCATGGTCAATATAGTTCTTTTCGACCGTCCTCAATCTGTTGATAATTCCTCTTCAATATTTGGTTTAACCACGATAACACACATATTCCGAGACACTACACTGGGATTTAGGTGAAGGTCAGACACGAGCACACCGTGCATGAAGTCATAGACCACATACACAGTGCGTGAAGGTCAGACACAGGCACACCGTGCATGAAGTCATAGACCACATACCCTGAGCGTGAACATCAGACACACTGCAATTTGTTTGCCCCTAAAACCATGCAATCAAATCTTTACAAACTAGACCCAACAAATTAGTCAAGTGTTGAAATGTTAACTCCTGCCAAGTTATTTTGCTCTAACAATTTTCGTTAACAAATTACGTCATTTCGACTTAGGGGGGACTTATTTTTGGGTTGGGTTTTACATCATGATTGTATTTATTATCTTTTTCTTATAATTTGCAGAAAATTGTATGCAGCAGCAAAAAAAAGAGGCTTCAGTCCAAAGAAGCAGTAAAAAGCAGATCCAAGAGAAGGAGAATTTCCAAGAAACTTAAATATCGATGTCCGGAGATCGTTAGCAGGCGGTGAGCACCCTCATCTTCGTCGATTCGACGAGATCTCCTGCGTCGCATAATATGTACCTTAAAATAACAATTGTTTCATATAACAACAGATTTTCTTTTCAAAATGATAGTTAGCAACTTCTTGACTTTAACATAATATTACACAAATACAAAGTATATGGGCACTTACGGATTAAAACACGTATCTGGTCAAGATTGCACTAAACTGAACACGAGGATAAAATTGAAAGAAATAGCATGGTCAATATAGTTCTTTTCGACCGTCATCAATCTGTTGATAATTCCTCTTCAATATTTGGTTTAACCACGATAACACACATATTCCGAGACACTACACTGGGATTTAGGTGAAGGTCAGACACAGGCACACCGTGCATGAACTCATAGACCACATACACAGTGCGTGAAGGTCAGACACAGGCACACCGTGCATGAAGTCATAGACCACATACACAGTGCGTGAAGGTCAGACACAGGCACACCGTGCATGAAGTCATAGACCACATACCCTGAGCGTGAAAATCAGACACACTGCAATTTGTTTGCCCCTAAAACCATGCAATCAAATCTTTACAAACTAGACCCAACAAATTAGTCAAGTGTTGAAATGTTAACTCCTGCCAAGTTATTTTGCTCTAACAATTTTCGTTAACAAATTACGTCATTTCGACTTAGGGGGGACTTATTTTTGGGTTGGGTTTTACATCATGATTGTATTTAATTATCTTTTTCTTATAATTTGCAGAAAATTGTATGCAGCAGCAAAAAAAGGAGGCTTCAGTCCAAAGAAGCAGTAAAAAGCAGATCCAAGAGAAGGAGAATTTCCAAGAAACTTAAATATCGATGTCCGGAGATCGTTAGCAGGCGGTGAGCACCCTCATCTTCGTCGATTCGACGAGATCTTCCGCGTCGCATAACATGTACCTTAAAATAACAATTGTTTCATATAACAACAGATTTTCTTTTCAAAATGATGGTTAGCAACTTCTTGACTTTAACATAATATTACACAAATACAAAGTATATGGGCACTTACGGATTAAAACACGTATCTGGTCAAGATTGCACTAAACTGATGACGAGGATAAAATTGAAAGAAATAGCATGGTCAATATAGTTCTTTTCGACCGTCCTCAATCTGTTGATAATTCCTCTTCAATATTTGGTTTAACCACGATAACACACATATTCCGAGACACTACACTGGGATTTAGGTGAAGGTCAGACACGAGCACACCGTGCATGAAGTCATAGACCACATACACAGTGCGTGAAGGTCAGACACAGGCACACCGTGCATGAAGTCATAGACCACATACCCTGAGCGTGAACATCAGACACACTGCAATTTGTTTGCCCCTAAAACCATGCAATCAAATCTTTACAAACTAGACCCAACAAATTAGTCAAGTGTTGAAATGTTAACTCCTGCCAAGTTATTTTGCTTTAAACAATTTTCGTTAACAAATTACGTCATTTCGACTTAGGGGGGACTTATTTTTGGGTTGGGTTTTACATCATGATTGTATTTATTATCTTTTTCTTATAATTTGCAGAAAATTGTATGCAGCAGCAAAAAAAAGAGGCTTCAGTCCAAAGAAGCAGTAAAAAGCAGATCCAAGAGAAGGAGAATTTCCAAGAAACTTAAATATCGATGTCCGGAGATCGTTAGCAGGCGGTGAGCACCCTCATCTTCGTCGATTCGACGAGATCTCCTGCGTCGCATAACATGTACCTTAAAATAACAATTGTTTCATATAACAACAGATTTTCTTTTCAAAATGATGGTTAGCAACTTCTTGACTTTAACATAATATTACACAAATACAAAGTATATGGGCACTTACGGATTAAAACACGTATCTGGTCAAGATTGCACTAAACTGATGACGAGGATAAAATTGAAAGAAATAGCATGGTCAATAGAGTTCTTTTCGACCGTCCTCAATCTGTTGATAATTCCTCTTCAATATTTGGTTTAACCACGATAACACACATATTCCGAGACACTACACTGGGATTTAGGTGAAGGTCAGACACGAGCACACCGTGCATGAAGTCATAGACCACATACACAGTGCGTGAAGGTCAGACACAGGCACACCTTGCATGAAGTCATAGACCACATACACAGTGCGTGAAGGTCAGACACAGGCACACCGTGCATGAAGTCATAGACCACATACACAGTGCGTGAAGGTCAGACACAGGCACACCGTGCATGAAGTCATAGACCACATACACAGTGCGTGAAGGTCAGACACAGGCACACCGTGCATGAAGTCATAGACCACATACCCTGAGCGTGAAAATCAGACACACTGCAATTTGTTTGCCCCTAAAACCATGCAATCAAATCTTTACAAACTAGACCCAACAAATTAGTCAAGTGTTGAAATGTTAACTCCTGCCAAGTTATTTTGCTCTAACAATTTTCGTTAACAAATTACGTCATTTCGACTTAGGGGGGACTTATTTTTGGGTTGGGTTTTACATCATGATTGTATTTAATTATCTTTTTCTTATAATTTGCAGAAAATTGTATGCAGCAGCAAAAAAAGAAGGCTTCAGTCCAAAGAAGCAGTAAAAAGCAGATCCAAGAGAAGGAGAATTTCCAAGAAACTTAAATATCGATGTCCGGAGATCGTTAGCAGGCGGTGAGCACCCTCATCTTCGTCGATTCGACGAGATCTCCTGCGTCGCATAACATGTACCTTAAAATAACAATTGTTTCATATAACAACAGATTTTCTTTTCAAAATGATGGTTAGCAACTTCTTGACTTTAACATAATATTACACAAATACAAAGTATATGGGCACTTACGGATTAAAACACGTATCTGGTCAAGATTGCACTAAACTGATGACGAGGATAAAATTGAAAGAAATAGCATGGTCAATATAGTTCTTTTCGACCGTCCTCAATCTGTTGATAATTCCTCTTCAATATTTGGTTTAACCACGATAACAAACATATTCCGAGACACTACACTGGGATTTAGGTGAAGGTCTGACACGAGCACACCGTGCATGAAGTCATAGACCACATACACAGTGCGTGAAGGTCAGACACAGGCACACCGTGCATGAAGTCATAGACCACATACACAGTGCGTGAAGGTCAGACACAGGCACACCTTGCATGAAGTCATAGACCACATACACAGTGCGTGAAGGTCAGACACAGGCACACCGTGCATGAAGTCATAGACCACATACACAGTGCGTGAAGGTCAGACACAGGCACACCGTGCATGAAGTCATAGACCACAGACACAGGCACACCGTGCATGAAGTCATAGACCACATACCCTGAGCGTGAAAATCAGACACACTGCAATTTGTTTGCCCCTAAAACCATGCAATCAAGAATTTACAAACTAGACCCAACAAATTAGTCAAGTGTTGAAATGTTAACTCCTGCCAAGTTATTTTGCTCTAACAATTTTTGTTAACAAATTACGTCATTTCGACTTAGGGGGGACTTATTTTTGGGTTGGGTTTTACATCATGATTGTATTTAATTATCTTTTTCTTATAATTTGCAGAAAATTGTATGCAGCAGCGAGTGCAGATCCACTCGCTAAAAAGTTTGCACAATGGAGAAGCCTTCATCGACAGTTACAAGTCTTAGAAAGACAGCCAATTCAGTGAGCCTCGTGTTGCATAAACTGTAGATGTAAGCATGGTAATCCAACTATTCATTGCATTTTTTTTCCCCTGCCAACACTAGCTCACATTTTCTTTTGGAGAGCCGATGTAGAAAATCTTTCCAAAAGTTAAGGCATGAATTACTTGCCCATTTAAGCAAATGTCCAAAAAAAATGTTTGTAGCAGCCTGTATTTTGTCTTTTGCCTTTATTGAATGGTTTAGTACTTAAAGGTAAAGACCAGTAATGGTCATGCGATTGCATTGTGAAAGAAACGTTGTGGAATCGATCAGAAAAGGTTGATCATCTAGCATCTAGCATCTGCAAGGTTCTGGAATCATCAAAATGATAAGAAATTTGGCCCATTCTTCGTAAAGTTACAAGCACTATACACAGAAAGATGTATATGGGACTACCCTATCTCTCTCACCAGACCATGAGAGAAATAAATTTACCAAATATATGAATTAGTAGGCGGTTTCCCGGCAAATTTTTTATCATCATGTATTGGTCAAAACATGTTCTTTCACATGATTGGTAATGAGAGCTTCCATTTCATTTTTGTAAATTGGGGCGTTGCCAATACTGGTCTTTACCTTTAAGATAATTTTCTGCATTTATTCATAGCAACTTCATGATCTACCTTTAAGTGTTATCGCTTCAATTGCAACTAATGAAACTAGTTTATGATTTATCATTCTTAATTGAAAATACCAGTATAACCATTTACTCACAATTTTTCCTTGTTTTTCATATATTCCGAAATTCATAGAATGGACATGGAGGAGAAACTCCGCACGGGGATGCCTTGGATGATTCTGACTTTGCAGCAGAGGGTAGCGAGACTGATGAAGATTTACATCTAGATACTGGTTCGTAGCATCGCTATTACATGTATAATTAGAAAAGCAAAAAACTGATGATACAATCATACACTTTAGTATTGAAGTAATTTGTACGTTACTTGAAGTGAATATTTCTCTGGAAAAAAGGATGTTTAATTTGGAAATGTATTCATCTTTCGCCCTTTAGTGAAATTTTGAGAGGGGGAAAAAAAGAAAAGAACCCTGAGTAATCTGAGTTTAAAGGATTTTTTTTTTTTAATGTTTTTTTTTTTAAAGATGGGTAGAGAAGAGATCTTAAAGGGATCGTTTAACAATGTTAAATCTGAGATACACGGTCCTACATGTTACCAGTGTCTGTGATATGGTGTAATATTGAAGCCCTAAAAAAAAAATTGCACTTCAAAATATCAAGAAGTGCCTCAAAAAAGTAAAAATCTTTGAGTGACCGCTTTTACCATACTCGTTTTCCCCAATAGACTGTAGTGTTATGAAAACCGTTCAGCGAACGGTTTTCAAAATTTGTAATTCCAATCATAAATATCTAAATAATCAGACAGGCGATCGGCTTGTAAAAGTCATGGGGTTCCTGACTGACCTAAAGGTTTATAATTATCATTGCAGCATGAGCTAAATCCAGAATTTTGTTTCAGGATCTGAGACAAAGTTACCGGATCCCTTTAAGAAAATCAATAGAAATTAAAAGAAATTCATATTGAATTTGAAAGACCTGTCATCTTTACTATGACCATCCATCGCAATAGGTTAATGATGACTCAAATTGTATTGTCCGTCAATCTGCGGAATTGCCTAGTTCTGATTATTGTATAACTTAGGCTAGCCATAGAAGGAAGCCAATGTAAGAGTTACATAAATTGCATCTGAATTTGAAATTCCCAGAGAGGCAGTCTGTTTAAAAATTGTTAGTTTTTTTATTTGCTATGATAAAAATAGAATTCCTCAGGGGTTATTTTTTCTATTTCTTCACATTTTTCCAGTGTTCTTTCTAGGCCTGTAACCGATCACCGGATCGGGGGCCAATCTTGAGCCGATCAGGTGAGATCGGATAATAATTTCTGAGCGCCGATCATTGCGATCAATAAAGTTTTCAAGTTTTGGGCTATCAAATGCCTTTAAAAAATGTATAGCTTGGATTATTTTGTCATTTGTAGTTGTTGTAGACCATGTTTGTTGATATTTAGTTCCTTTTCATGACTATGAAATTAATAATATTGGTCTAAGAAAAGAGGCAAAACATGCGGGCCGCCATCTTGGATTATAATGTAGGCAATTTTTTTTTTTTAATCTGCTGATTTTTTTTCCCAAAGATTTTTTCCGATACCGATCACAGGTGCGACACTCCGATCTTCTGATCCGATCAAAGCCCCAACTTACAGGGTTAGTTCTTTCAGGGCTTTTTAGAGCTAAATTGCTATCGGGTGTTAATTTTTCAACTTGGAGGTTATATTTAAGTGCTGATTTGAAAGACTGTTTATCTTACGTTCCTTTTTATTATATTCTTGTTTGTGCAGACATCACAAGTGACAATGACACTGGTGAACCCTACATTACAGAAGAGGAGGCTCTCAGTGAAGACACATTTACAGGTAACATGTCAGGAAGTGCAATTGATGAGGATATTGACAACGTTGATGATGAAAATGCGCTTTCAGACATGATGGATCCAACAGGAGATGAGCAGGATAGCGATGAGCAGGATGGCGATGATCAGGATAGCGAAGATGGTGATGACACCTTGAATGATGCCATCTTTAATGGATCACAGATTTCCAAAGCAGAGGCGATTCTCATGATTTTATCCTTTGTTATGAGGCATTGTTTATCCGCTGTTGCCGCAACTCATCTTTTGGAACTGATAAACATCCTTTGTTCCAGAGAAATATTCACTTCAATTCAATCCATCATGAAGAAAATATTTTCTGGGAAAGCAATATCACTAAGCTTTCATTTTTATTGTGTTACTTGTTACAGCTATGTCAAGTCATTTGAAAGTCTCACTGAAGATATTGTTTTATGTCCACATTGTAATGATACATGTGTAGTAAAAAATCTGAGTAATGGCAATTTTTTTGTTACAGCTGATTTGTCTTCTCAAGTGAGGGCCCTATTTGAAAGGTCAGACATTGCGCCTCATTTGTCATACCGCCAAAATCGGCAAAAAATATCTGATGAAGGAATTGAGGATGTTTTTGACGGTGAATTTTATCAGAAATTGTTGGATGATGGGGAACTGTTGGGTAATAACAATAATTTTTCATACATGTATATGTTCAATTCTGATGGCCGTCCCGTCTTTAAATCTTCAAAATATTCTATGTGGCCCATATTTTTAATGATTAATGAACTCTCTCCAAAGTTGAGACACCAGAACCTTATCTTAGCTGGCGTATGGTTTGGCAAAGTTGAGCCAAAGATGGAGGTGTTTTTAGAAAAATTTACAGAATGCGCAAAGAAATTGGCTGAAGAAGGTATGACTTGAAAGAAAGGGGAGGAAGAAATTCATAGTAAATTATTTGGTATATGTTGTTGTGCTGATGCACCCGCTAGGCAGCCATGCAAAATACAGTACGTTTCAATGGATACAATGGGTGCAGTTTATGCTATCATCCTGGTAAACTTGTAGAAAGGGTAGTGAAGTATCCTATTGACGTTTGCGAATACAGCGACAGGACAGATGAAGAAGTCATGGAGGATATGGCTCAGTCTTTTGAAGAAAATAGGTCAATAAGAGGGGTAAAAGGTCCAAGTCCTTTAATAAACTTGCCACATTTTCCGATTTGTTGGGGGTTTCCCCCCAGATTTCATGCATTGCCTCCTTCTTGGTGTTGTTCGCCAGTTAGCTGATCTTTGGTTTTCATCCCCAGCTACAAATCCCTTTTACATTGGGTCCATGAGGGTCATGGCTGTTATAAGTTCTCGTTTAAAGTCCATCAGGCCTCCAAGTACGGTTGCAAGAACACCAAGACCAATCACTGAACGCAAGTACTGGAAAGCCTCAGAATGGTACATGTGGTTACTAGTGTATTGCCTCCCTTGTTTAAATGGTATTTTGCCACAAGAATATTGGACGCACTTACTTATCTTAGTTGAGGCATCATACCTGCTATTGCAAAAATCTGTATCAAATGCTGATTTACACATGAGTGATCTGCTATTATTTTCTTTTGTTGGTAGATGTCAAATTTTGTATGGTGCAACCTCCATGACATTTAATATTCACTCTTTGACACATCTTGCAAAAAGTGTGCGGAAGTGGGGACCATTGTGGACACACTCATGTTTCCCGTTTGAGGCAGGTACGGGCGAATTAAACGTCAACTTCAAGGAAATAGTGGAATGATTATGCAGGCAATGCGTAAATTTTTGTTCGTTCATACGCTCCCAAGCTTGTTAACCAAACATGTAGTGTCACATGAAATAAAACTGTTCTGCAACATGATGTCTTGTTCTAGAAAGAAAAATACAGTATACGACTTCTATAGACAAGATGTTGTTCTTGGTATGGGTACAGTCAGACTACTTAAGTTTTGGGAATATGCTGCATTGATAGCTTCTGGATATAGAGTTGAAGCAAATAGACTAGTGACTGTGTACAAAAGGTTAAAAAGAAATGGCTTGCTTTTCTGTACAGCTGAATATCGAGCAAACACTATTAAGAGAAACAATCAGTTAGTTGTTTTTTCAGACAATAGGATAGGTGAATTACTTAGTATTGTAACACTGAATGATCAGTGTTTCATGATTGTGAAATGGTTAATTCTCGAAGAATTGGAATCATTCTGTGATGTTGAATCAGATGCCAAAATTTCACACATAAAATTATGTACAGGAACAAACAATGTGCTGGCAGCCGTACTTGCTACTGAAGCAGAGGTTAACAGCTTAGAAGTAATCATCAATGATGCAAGGTACATAATTACTTTGCCAAACTATGTGGCATTGAATTAATGGTTTGTGCATATTAATCTGGTTAGTTATACAAACAGTTTTGGATTCCTTTAAAGATACTATGTCCCTTTTGCAGCCAACATCAAATTCTGTAGAACTTTGCAGCAGTTATGAATATGTCATGTATGTCCTATCTGTGAAATATCTGTGAAATGTTAGCAGTGTCCTAATATTCAAATTATGCAAGGAAACCCATTTACTTGCTAGACTTGCTAGACTTTAGTCACTTGCCTTTTTTCTTCTTTGGTAATAACATGCATAACATGAGCATATTTGTGTACATCAATAACCCACTTCTTGTAATGGCCCAAATTAAACTGATTTAATCTTTGTGCCGCAGAAAACGTACAACCATGCGTTACAATGGTCTGAAAAGAATTACCTACTGACTCTATAGCTCTTGTCGATTGAACAACTTAGTATTATATTTCAAATGCCGTTGGAATTTAACCTTTTCATTTTTTTGGCCTGCAAATGGGACATAGTACCTTTAAAGTAGACACACAAAGAATCAAAAGTGTTTTGAATTGATGCAAAACTCATATCATTGCGAAGGGGAAGCCTTACTGATCAAATACAACAACTCTCCTCTTCAAAATATGTTTGGGGCCCGTAGTAATCAACTCTCAAAATGTTAGTTTTGAGATCCAGATTTTCTGCCTTCAGCGGTCCTTTGTAGAGCGTCAATATTTGTGACATCACACATGGGACACGGCTGGCTAGCTGCAGACTAATACACGCGCGACTCCGGTACTGAGCCGTTTGTCCAGTGTGTGACGTCACTATTCAGAGCTCGCTACGCTCGTGTGTTTGGCTTACGTTCATGGGCGTTCGGGGGTCTAAGAAGGGTCATGAAAAATTGCATTTTACGCCTTTCCATAATATCAATATGATTTCTCAGCAAATTATTTGTGTTTTTCGAGAGAAAATCTTTCCATCCATATGTAATTTGTTCTAATTATCAGTTGTAGTGAATTTTTCTTTGTGTAGCTCCTTTAAAGATAAAGACCAGTTATGGTCATGCGACTGCATTGTACAAGAAACGTTGTGGAATCGACCAGAAAAGGTTGATCATCTAACATATAAGTATTGGTGTGTACTGCAAGGTTCTGAAATCATCAAAATGATAATTTGGCCCAGTCTTAGTGAAGTTATATAGATAAAATAATTTACCAAATATATCAATTAGTAGGCGGTTTCTCGTCAAAATTTGTATCAGCACGTATTAGTAAAAACATATTCTTTCACATCATTGGTAATAAGAGCTTCCATTACATCATTTGAGAGGAAGGGGGGGGGGGGGGGGAGCGTTTCCAACACTGGTCTTTACCTTTAAGGTTTACACTGATTTTTTTTTGGTGAGATGTCAGATGGTATTTATCACACGTACATGTATATACATGTACATGTAATGACATATGAAACGTAGATGCGTTCATATTTTACAGTTTTTCCTTTATAATCTTTTTTTATCAATTGTTTTTTACTGTGTCAAATTTATGAGTATAATAGGCCCAAAACAATCTCTCCAGTTTATGGCATCTATGTTTACAGAACTACAATTTAGAATATGTAATGGTACCATGTTTATAATCTTATTGTTATTGATTAAATAAAATATACATAAATAGAAAGCGAATTTTGTGCTGATCCTTGTCTGTTGTATTTGAGTATACATGTACATCAAAGCCATTTTTGCAGTGTTGGTAAAAGTTGAAGGGGAAAAATATATTTCCTTAATTTTCTAATTTTTGGATACACTTACATGTATTAGGGTAGAACACAATCCCTTAAAATATTATCTATCAGGTACCCTTACATTATGTGGTGTTACAGCTAGTTTCCACTGATAAATATCTCGCAGATAATCTCAAAGTGTTTCTGAGCTTACAATTCATTTCTATTCACGTTGATACATCTCAAAAGAAAAATTGAAAACACAGTATTTAAAGGTGAAGAAATATAACTGAAAACGTATTTCTACTTAATCCATTCCATGTTGACCAACACTGTATTACTTCTAAGTAAAAGTCTTCTAACTTGAACTCATTGGGTAACTGGAAATATTCTTACTGGTTCCAGTTGCACTTCTAACTGGAACCAGTTGGGTAACTGGAAACTGCCTTCTAACTGGAACCAATTGGTAACTGGAAATATTCTTACTGGTTCCAGTTGCACTTCTAACTGGAACCAGTTGGGTAACTGGAAACTGCCTTCTAACTGGAACCAATTGGGTAACTGGAAATATTCTTACTGGTTCCAGTTGCACTTTTAACTGGAACCAGTTGGGTAACTGGAAACTGCCTCCTAACTGGAACCAATTGGGTAACTGGAAATATTCTTACTGGTTCCAGTTGCACTTCTAACTGGAACCAGTTGGGTAACTGGAAACTGCCTTTCTAACTGGAACCAATTGGGTAACTGGAAATATTCTTACTGGTTCCAGTTGCACTTCTAACTGGAACCAGTTGGGTAAATTGAAATGGCCATCT
This sequence comes from Strongylocentrotus droebachiensis, assembly GCA_035222895.1. Taxonomy (NCBI): domain Eukaryota; kingdom Metazoa; phylum Echinodermata; class Echinoidea; order Camarodonta; family Strongylocentrotidae; genus Strongylocentrotus; species Strongylocentrotus droebachiensis. The sequence continues at coordinate 183,152 of JAVYIG010003289.1, forward strand.
AACTGGAACCAATTGAGTAACTGGAAAAATTATCTTACTGGTTCCAGTTGCACTTCTAACTGGAACCAGTTAAATACAAGATTCAACTGGATCCAGTTGCAATTTCCAATTGGTTTGAACTGGAATTGACACACCATCCAAACTTTTTCCAGTTAAGGCAATTGGTTTCAACTGGAAAATTTGTATTCCTATTGAAACCAGTTGGAGATTTCAACTGGTTTCAATTGGATTTTGGTCCTGGGTGTGGACATGTACAATAATGAACAATAATATCTACATGTATATGTGACTTGCAACATTAAGTGCAATCATGAAAGTTGTATGACCTACAACATTGAGGGAATACATGTACTAGTAATTAGTTGTATGACTCACAATATTAAGGAGAATAATAACAGTTGTATGACTTACAACAGTAAAGGGAATAATAACAGTTGTATGACTGACAACATTAAGGGGAATAATAACAGTTGTATAACTAAGAACATTAAGGGGAAAATGACAGTAGTATGATTTACAACATTAAGGGGAATAATAACAGTTGTATAACTAAGAACATTAAGGGGAAAAATGACAGTAGTATGATTTACAACATTAAGGGGAATAATAACAGTTGTATAACTAAGAACATTAAGGGGAAAAATGACAGTAGTATGATTTACAACATTAAGGGGAATAATAACAGGGGAATAATAACAGGTTTCAAATTTGACCTTAAGGGGAAATGTCGATTCTCCCTAAGGTACACTTATGGTTAAAAAATGTTAAGGGGAAACGCCAAAATCGTTATATTCGGTAATTCAGCTTTTAAGTTGGACTTTAAGTCATAGGCCTTTAGTTTGTTTGCACATGATATAAATTAATCACAAAATGAAGTAATACGGTTATTTGTTTGACCACCATGTGACGATCCAGAAATTTTCCCCTTTAGCTACAGTTTTAGACGATTCCCCTTAAGTCACAGTAGTTTTAGACGATTCCCCTTAAGTCACAGATAGGGTTATTATTATTATTATTATAATTTTTTTTTTTTTTTTTTTGGGGGGGGGGGTTATAAGTGTATAAGTGTTATAAGCTACTGAAATCATGCCATTTGATTGGCTGAGAGCAAATTTGTCATAGAAATTTGGCTTTTGTTATTGATAACAAGTTTTATGAAACGCTGCTCCAGTACGTGTAGGCTGTGGGTTAAGCTACGTAATCATCTGTTTAGGGGCAGAAAGGGGTAACTTTGTGTAATGCGTAAGAATCTAAAGCCCTTTTTGCTCCAAACAGACGTTCTGTATGACAAATGTGTGCATTAAGTATATAATCCAACTCAAGGGCCTGAACCTTGTAGTACAGGCACACAACGACCTTGTGCAAATCGCAAGTGCACTGATCAAATTTCAGTTATAGGCTTATCTCTCTTCAAAATCAGGCAAATTAATATAATTCAACTTTTGTGGGTGTGATTTGATTAGTGAATCATCAATAAAGTTAGGAGTCTGTTCTTTCCTGCCCCTGTCTCCCTTCTAAACAAGTTCAAAGTCTCGGACCAGCAGGCCGGCTCCCTGTTCATACTCCTGAAGTAAGAGAGTATTTAATGTCATCACTACTCCTATTAAGCATCTAGGGATCCAATCCTAGTATTAACGATCCTCCTAAGTTTAAAGTGTGAACAGGATCCAAGATCAAGTCTCACCCTATCCCCCTAGACCCCATTTTGAAGACCATCTGCCTACTCAATATCTATAGTCCAATCAACTTGAGCTAGACCCAATCACTAAAGCATCAATAAACAGTCAAAAAGCCTGTTTCCACTAGCCCAAACAAGTGTTATCTTCACTGGCTGCCTGCCGTAGCAACAAACGGAATTAACAAAAGACTTAACTCCGTTTCGTTGACAATCAGCCGTAGACGAAAGACTTCATGCATGGCTGATTGTCAACGGAACGGAGTTAAGTCTTTTGTCAATTCTGCTTGTCGCTACGGCAGGCAGCCAGTGAAAACAAATTTGTTTGATAAAATTATGGAAATGCAAGCACTACTTTAAACATACAGAACTTTGTCATTCCTTGCTTATTTTTCCTGATTAAGGTGTCATATATATAAAAGGGCAGAAACTCAAATTTCTCTTTGAAATTCAGATACCCTGAGCAAAGCCATACACAAACATGTATATCAGAGCACCCAGTTATATTTTCCGTCATTCAATTAAAACCGTTATACTCTGGTAATGTACTTGTATTGTTTGTATACATGTAGGTAAAAACTGTCAGGCTTTCAGATGTTAGGTGTCCAACATCAGTCTCCTTGCAACACCTAGCAGAAGCTTTGTGTTCCATGCCAAACCTGACTTATCTGACACTAGATGGAAGTGATTTCCAGTAGGAGTTCTATTCTACACTGCATGCAAAGGCGTCAACCTTACAGGTATGTATGTGTATTTGTACTCTACCGCAGCTGCGTTACTGCTGATCACGCTGTTGGCCGATTCTTGTTGGTGCAACTGGCTCAAACTCACAGGTTGGCGAGGATGAATCCCAAGATGCTGCTGCTGTTGCTGCTGTTGTTGCTGCTGTTGTTGTTGTTGATGTTGTTGTTGCTGCTGTTGTTGTTGTTGTTGATGCTGTTGTTGATGCTGTTGATGATGCTGTTGATGCTGCTGGTATAGATGAATTCATGTACACATGCAGCAGTGGAGATGAGTTTAAGGAGTTATGATATTTCGGCAACAGTCAAGTTTTGTTCAATGTGTGTATGAAAATATGTTAGCAGACAAAGGAAAAATATTATAAAGAGGGTCTTTCATGTGCAGTACTCGTGCATGATATAGCATTCATATAGCTTGAGTTACAAATATGTTTTTCCAAAAATAAATCACTTTTAAAGCTTATCTGCCATAGTTTACAGGAGGGATTAGAGCGCCCTGCAAGGTCACTGGACAGGTGGTTATCTCATCAACTCAGCTCTCAGTTAACATAAGAAAAAGAGGATCCTGGGGGACCAATGGTCACCGATTAGACATTGCTTGTTATATAGAGGGCGCAAGTAGCTACAAGTAGTGCAGTGGGGCTTTAAAGGTTCGCCTAAGTAAAAGTAGTTTTTTTTAATGAAGACTAACTGGAAGTATTGTAGTACCAAGCATTTTCTTTTTTTGGGGGGGGGGGGGGGAGGGGGAGGAGAGTGTCGTGTTACTAGTTACGCAGTAATGCAATTTCAGTATAAACAGATCATTGAAGTACTCTAAAGACTATAATGGATACAAATAGTTCAAATCAATTCATATGGTTTGAATAATGTCATCATGGGTCTGAGAGTATACTTTAGATTTAATAGTCACTAAAAAAGGATGAAGATCTTGATCACAGTGTTCTATTTTAAGCACGGATTTGTTTGTTTGTGTTCTTTTTGTTTTGGGCAGGTGCATGATCAGGGAGCATGGGGTGTCAGCATAACGTTCTGTTGAAATATTGACCAGTTCAATCAACACAGCTTTTTTGTATGTGTGTGTATTTGGTGGGGAGGGGGCGGTGTATAGGAGGTGTCAGTGTAACAAGGACACTAAGTCTATATGCCAGAGAGGGTACTGACCTGGTTTGTACATGTATCGTATAGTATTTCAGCCAGACTGGAATGGAGGAAAACTACATGAATCACTATCACCAATCATACTCGTTTATTTCTTTTCAGGATTCTTTTCCTCAAATCAGTAATGGAAAATTCATGTTCAATGGAGCTTACCAAGCAGATTTTGATTCATTCCTGCAGTCGCTCACTGACTGTCGAAGGTAAGTGAACTAAACATAATAAATTACAAATTAATTTTATTGCTATACAACTTACTCCTAGATCCTAATCAAATGATTGGTAAAGCACGGTCATGTATGATTCCTTTACTGAGAATATCACATGTTTTTCCATGAAAAAGCATGCTATAGTTTCTAGTACTATTTAACAATCTTTAAGTATACGATGCACAGCAGGGCATGTAGAGTTTAATATGCTTTATATACTGTGGGTGGATTAATACATGTGTAACATTTATGCATTGCATGGGTGTAGAGGCAAGTGCACCTATCCCTGTGTGCGCGCCTAATTAAGCCTATTAAACCTGGGTTTATTTATCAGCGATAATTACTAAGAACAATATTGAAAGTCTCTTTAGATCAAATAACAAGGATCTAGGATATTTTTTGTATAAAACAAATGATGGATTTTTTATGGATTTTTTAACAGGATCTATCTGCTCTTGTTGAGGCTGCTTAAAGAGAAGGTTGAGTTCTGGGAAGAGGTAAAAAATAATTTGTGAGCGTTATCATTGTTATTATGCAAGGGTGGAAGAACATCAGATTAAACATGTTCCCTGGAAAGCATGGCTCTTCAAATGCCTTCATATTCTAAATATGACATGAAACATCGTAAAAATCGGGGGGTAGGTTTTTTTCGCCATGTGCTCGTGTAGTCCCATATACATCATTCTGTGTACAGTGCTTGTAACTTTGCCAATATTTGGCCAAATTTCTTATCATTTTGATGATTCCAGAACCTTGCAATACACACGAATACTTATATACTAGATGATCAACCTTTTCTGATAGATTCCACACCGTTTCTTTCACAATGCAATCACATGACCAGAACTCAACTTTATCTTTAAGCACCTATCCTATTCAGCCTAACGGCTGTGTACGATAGATGCATACAGCCTCAACTCGAGCACTGATAAATTTTATAATGTACTCATTCCTATGCATCATTTGTACATTATCACGCACAGATATCAATTTTAAGTCTTACTTTCTATCAGGCACTTTTGCTTCATCTCCCTTCCTCTTCTCATTTCTTACAGGTCTCTATGAAATGCAAGGCCACCCAAAGTTATGCAAGTGTCCGCAATAAACATTTGTTTAGTTTTCTTGGGTTGTATTCTGTGAACTATACTGTATGTTGTCTGCTATATTGAAATAGTGAAAATTATGTTAGTTATCATAAATTGAGATTGCATAGAGTAGACTAAATGTAGGTGTTGCTGGAGATATATCTCTGAACTGTACAAATACATACCCAGCTTTGTGTAGAAATTTGTGTTATTGCCTAACTGCCAAAAATGCGCAGATGTAGCCTCTCGGAAGTAATTTGGAGCCATTGTACGTATAAGCTATTTCTAGGTTATTACTTTTGGTGGCAGCAGCAGCAATGACAAACAAGAGAAAGATCCTCCAAATCATATCGATGTCTAGATTAAAACAATGGAAGGCCCTTCTCGAAACTTCAAGGAAATGATGGGCTTAACACTAGACTACCCCACCAAAAAGTAGTATGTCTATTGGTCATCTAAAAATCCAACAAACCCTTTAATGTAGTCACATTCTAATATTTCAGACAAGGTTTCACTCTTGCCAATTAACATAACCAAAGAAAGGTGACATTATTTTTCTATGCTTGTACTTGCTCTTTCCAATCACACCACCAAATATGTTATTTTTAGTATGTGTAACAATATTTTCATACGTTTTTACGTATTGATCAACTCTTGAAATTGTTGGGAATCATGATAAATCACTGTGAGTGCTGTCAGAAAATAAAGTACACACACACACAATCACCGCTGGCGTGCACAGCACAGCTGTGCGAAATAGACAGGAAGCGACTTGGTCACCAAACTACCCCAGAGTGCATTTGAAACGAGGCCTGAATGTAACATGCTGGTATTTGTAATATATTGGTGATATCGAGAATTAATCAAAGATTTTCCTTATTTATCTTTGCTTTAACAGGAAACAATTTTTTCGCTAGCATAACAATTTCAGAATACCACCTCAGGCCTCTGGTGCCTAGGCCCTGTAACATTGAAAGTTACCATTAATATTATCCCAAATCTTGTTTGTACATGTATCTCCTTCAATAAATTGGAACATAATAAATAATAGCAACTTACCACTACTTTTATGTTACAGGTAAATACAATGCTTAATAAGAATCAATTAATTGCAGCAAAACTGAAGATACAACAGATGTGTACAATTGATTGGATTGTTAGTCACTTCATATGTTACAGGGCCAAGATCCTATCCCCCAAACCTATATTTTATCTTCTTTCCTCAACATCAATTCAGGTGGGATAACTTCTCAGACGAGGAGGGTGGCGTCTCGGACGAGGAGGAAAACGTCTTGGACGAGGACGATAACACCTCAGATGAGGAGGATAACGTCTCAGACGAGAAGGTATGTTCTGTATTTGAAAGATAGAGGTGTAGATAAATAAGTAAGGATCTCTTTTTATGTATTGCCATTTCTACCCCACCCCCGTTACAGAGACACTTACAGACACAATTACAGAAACACACGAATGCACACACACACCAGCAACACAAACACAAACACATTTTGTTTTCATTTTTGAAAATAAATATTTCATTCAATATTACGTGCAAACACGCCTCACGCCTTCAGTCTGTTTTGTTTTTATGCCTCCACACCGAAGTAGCCGGTTTGTCCGTCGGTACGTCCCGTTTTCATGATCACGTTATTTCAAGAACCGATTGATGGATTCCCGCCAAACTTGGGTTATGTATCTTTCAGAGCCAATGAACTGATGAGATTTTGGGGTCACGAGGTCACAGGGCTCATTATGTATGCAAAAAATGCTTGTGATCGCATTATCTCAAGAATCGATTAATGAATTGTCGCTAAACTTGGTTCATGTATGTATCTTGCAGAGCCAATGAACTGATTCGACTTGGGAATTATGAGGTCAAAGGTCAAAAGTCATGCGGCTCATTATGTATGCAAAAATAGCTTGTGATCGCATTGTCATTAGAACCGATAGACAGATTACCATCAAACTCAAGACATGTATGTATCTTGCAGAGCCATGTTTATAAAAAAGAGCTTGTATATTTTGAGAACCTGTTAATGGATTACTCATCATCAATAGTGATCTGTCAGTTTGACAGGTTCAGTGACCCATTCAAAATTCTATATCAAGTGTCTCTCCATCAAACTCCATCACTATCAAACTTGAATGTTAAAAAATTGCATGATTATAATTTATTCTTTTTATTAAAGGGATATTCAGACCTGCCAACCAGTATGATATAGTCATATTTCGTACGATTTTAAGAAGCAAATACGACAGTACGATTTCCCTCAATAAAATATGATTTTCACAAAAAAAAAATTGTGTGTGTGCAATTTTCAATGGCAAAATGCCCATTCTGTCCTGTCAAGTATCCTACAAGCATCTCACATCGGCAATTTGGGGATGTTCATTGGTTCATCGAACACAACAGTCGTGACGAAATCATGCATATTCAACCAATGATCCATTAAAAAAATTCTTCCTGTATGTAGGAACTGTAAGAGGCATTGATTCACGTAACAGTCCGCGTTTATTTTTAAGAATACAACTTTTGTCAGTAAAATACAACTTTTAGGGTTAAAGAATACAGTTTTTGAATTCCAGAGGTTGGCAGGTCTGGATATTTAGAGAACATTAAGTTAGTAGAATGCAGTCTGTGCACAGTTACACTGGGTCAAAACTCAACTCTAATATATTTTGTTATGTGCAGTGTATTTAGAGTATCTACTCATTACATAGCTGCTTAATTTCATTCTTTTGATGCAAACAATTATTTAGTGAATTCTTATCATCTGGAATTCCAATCATATTTTCATAAAAACTCAATACACATTAAGTTTGCCTACTTAAAATCAAGAGAAGCAAGAAAAGTTGATTCAAGAGAGACCAGCAGACAGGGCATTTCCATGCTTTTTAATACCTGTTTTTCCATGCATGATTATGTGATTTATATGCAATTTGAAAATGATCATTTTATTTAAGGGCGTGATGAACTTTTAGCCACATGTTATACATTATCAGTTGTTTTTTTAATGGAAATGAATTCGAAAAATGAAATAATTTCCTTGAATTACTTCTTCTTTTAAAATAGAGACTAGGTACAGGGGATATCAACCTCGTTGACAGGAAACAATCCTCCTTTGAAGTGCAGCCACTCGAGTCGGAGGAAATCCTAAAGTTTCTCAAATTCACCTTGGATCAAAAACCTATTTTCAATGAATTTACCTTGCCATACGATGGTACGTATTTGCTCTGTGTAATTCTTTGTGGATCTTAATTGTCATCATTATTATCATCTTAAGCTGATATTATTATCATCGTTGTTGTTATCGTTATTATTATCATCATCTTTAATATTATTATTATTACTCATGCCTGGGATTATCTGTATAACTAATTGGGATGTGCAGGTGTCAACCTGTACCTGGGTTTTCCATACCCTATTTAATACAGAAAAATAGAATATGGAACCCATATAGTATCTTAAAAACAATAAGCAATGAATATAATAGATATATTGACTGCTATGGGAGGCATCACTGGTTCTATAGGCTCAAGAGGACATTACATCGTGATATGACCCTGAGGGTCATATCAGGATGTAACGTCCCCGAGAGCCAGTACAGAAACAGCTATGCTTCTAATATTAAAGCAGTCGATATATCTTTTATATAACAAATTTACAAACAAATCTACAAAGAATTCTTACCTTATCCTTTTCTTGAGGAAAAGACTGGTGAAAACATCACAGAAAATCTGAGACACTGTCTGTAAATCTTCACTGGAAAGTTGCCTGAATGTTTCGATCACTCAGGAATCGCAGACAAAAAGCACTGTATGGTATCCGCGCTCGCACAAAGAAACTTTTAACATGTAAACCAATGGGGGTCTCATCAAAATTTATTCTTTTAAAAAGACTATTAACCGGTAGGCAGGAATGCGGGCATCTTTTAAAGACTATTGACGGGTAGGGAGGGCATGGCTAAAAACATAACTACAATTTCGACCATTCAGATGGCTAGATTTCTAAAGAGAGGTATATAACAGCAGATATATTTCTTTTCCTATGCTTTGTACTACAATTAATAATATTCAGAAGAATATTCTGGGTATATATACTACTTAATACATCTATGATGTCTCTAAGTGCATTACAGAAATATTGTTAGCCTTGTCATCGAATCTGAACTTTAAGACCAGCCTAAATCTGATTACCGTAAACATTTGTATATGGTGCTTTCCTGACATAAACCATATTGGACTTGGCTTTTTATGAATTTATAACCATTCTTCTTTTCATCTTTTCTCTTTCTTTGAAATAAAGACACAGAAACAACAAGAACAACAGCAGAAGCACAAGCAGCACGGGTGTCAACGCTATCACAGTATGTTACTAATCTATAATTATTTTAAAGAGAAGGCTGTGTTTTAGTAAAAAAGAAAAAAGAAAATTGTGAGCTTTCTCAGGAAGAATATCCTCGCAGAAATCAAGTCTGAATGGACTTGCTCTTCAAATTCCATATTTGTTGTAATATTACAACAACAGAAAGTTTGGACCAAATATTTATGTCTAGTGCATGTGTTGCTCAGCAAGAATTAGTCCATCTCTTGATTTTAATCATTCCAAAACCTCACAATAATCATTGATTTGTATGTATACAAATAATACATGTTTGCAAGTGCATTAGTGAATATGCACTGCACGCAGGTTAAGTCAGAGTAGGATAATAAATGAGACTTGTTGAGTTCATTGCCAGTATCATTGTGACGGCTTAACCAAGTGCAGTGCATATCACTAATGCACCAGCTAAAAACATGTATTATTTGTTATGCCTCCGCCACCGAAGGTGGTGCCGGAGGCATCATGTTTTCGGGTTGTCCGTCCGTACGTCCGTACGTCCGTCCCGTTTGACCGTTATCACAATATCTCAAGAACCATTTAAGATTTAAACTTAAGACTCGGGAATAGTATTTATCACCATAGGAAGACGATCTGATTAGATTTTGGAGTACGTAGGTCAAAGGTCACAGGTCACAGAGGTCAACTTATGAAATTCCTTGTATTGAGTTTGTTAGCGCGATATCTCAAGAACCATTTGAGATTTAAACTTCAAACTTAAGGATAGTATGTATCACCATAGGAAGACGATCTGATTAGATTTTGGAGCACGTATGTCAAGGGTCACAGAGGTCAACTTATGAAATTCCATACATTGAGATTGTTATCATGATATCTCAAGAACCACTGGAGATTTAAACTTCAAACTTAGTGATAGTGTGTATCACTATAGGAAAACAATCTGAATAGATTTTGGAGCACGTAGGTCAAAGGTCAAGGGTCACAGTGGTCAACTTATGAAATTCCATACATTGAGATTGTTATCATGATATCTCAAGAACCACTGGAGATGTAAAAACTTCAAACTTAATGATAGTGTGTATCACTATAGGAAGACAATCTGATTAGATTTTGGAGCACGTAGGTCAAAGGTCAAGGGTCACAGAGGTCAACTTATGAAATTCCTTGTATTGAGTTCGTTAGCGCGATATCTCAAGAACCATTTGAGATTTAAACTTCAAACTTAAGGATAGTATGTATCTTGCAGAGCCAATGAACTGATTAGATTTTGGGGTCACTAGGTCAAAGGTCACAGGGCTCATTATGTATGCACAAATAGCTCGTGATCGCATTATCATGAGAACCAATAGACAGATTACTATCAAACTCAAGACATGTATATGTATCTTGCAGAGCCAATGAACTGATTGGATTTTAGGGTCATCAGGTCAAAGGTCATGGGGCTCATTATGTATGCCTATAAATAGCTTGTAAGTGCATTATCATTAAAACCGACAGATGGATTAAAATCAACTTGAATTTTAAAAATTGCTCTATGGCGGAGGCATCATTTTCGACTGCGCGCAGTCAAAATTCCATCTAGTTTTATACTAAGATGGGTCTACATTATGAATATAAATGCGAGAAATTGACGGTTTTTTATCACCATAATGCACTCCCCGTGCATATGATAACAATTAATGCACGCACACGTGATCCATTTCGACACTTCTCATTGGCTACATTCTTGAACCCATTTTATAATGTCAAACAAGCAGCTTTTCCCAATTGCTTCTTGGGTTTTTATGCCTCCACAACAAAGTAGTCAGAGGCATTGTGTTTTTGGATTGTTCCTCCGTCCGTATACATGTACATACGTCCCGTTCTCGTGCTCAGGTTATTTGAAGAACCGATTGATGGATTCCCGCCAAACATGGGTCATGTATGTTTCTTGCAGAGCCAATGAACTGATTGTATTTTGGGGTCACGAGGTCAATTTCAAAGGTCATGCGGCTCATTATGTATCCAAAATTAGCTTGTGATCCCATTATCATTAGAACGGTGGAACCGATAGACGGATTACCATCAAACTCAAAACCTGTTAATGGATTAATACAATCAAACTAATTTTAAAAATTGCTTCTGTTTTGGTTTGTAAAAGCGCTCTATAGCAATTAGGGCATCATTTTTTAATGTGCGCAGTCGAAGATCCATCTAGTTTCACAATGTAATCTCAAGATCAGTGCTAAACTTTATGTCTCTATAATGGTATACATAATTTGTTACTAACAAAGGAAATAGTGTTTGTTCTCTCTTTTTACAAGTTTTTTTAGTATGTTATTGATAGGGAGGGATTTCTCTAGTTAAGTTATCAACATTTACAAAAGTGATCCCCAAAATTTCTAATGAGAGTTAGAAAAAGGGGGAATAAGGGTATGGATTTTTGCAAAAGTGCAAGAAAATTTCACCAAAAATGTCACTCCCCCCACCCCCCCCCCCCCCCCCCCCCCCTCCCACCCATGATGTTAGCAAACATGTGAATGAGTATGTACCTGTGTTCATGAAAGTAGGCTACTTTGTGTAAATGTGTACGCAATAAGCAAAATAAATAATATTTTATTTAGAGGCCAATTTGTACCGGTAACCGTTTTTTTTTTTTAAAGGGGCATATTTTGTCAGTAGACAATTTGTGTGTAATTATTATGTAAAATAGGGGATTATTTTTTACTCCTTGTTACTTGTTGCAGTAATCCCAAACAGCAGCTCCTTAAAAGCTATACCAGGATGTCAATCATGTCACGTGCCAGTAACTATAACAATCATGGATTAATAGTAATAATTAATATAATATATATAATAATAATAATAATAACTGATTATATTGATAATAACAAATTATCATAATGATGTTAATAGTAATAATAATGATAATAATAATAATGATAATAATAATAATAAAGATGATAATAATAATGATAACAGTGGATTTACGTGTAGCACTCGCGTCTGTCAAACTTGACACTCATGGCACTCCACACTTACACCCAAAAATTCACGGTCACGGTGGTACCATCAAGTTGCAAAGATTGTAATAATCATGCTTTCATTCCTCAGGATCGATCTGGAATCTGGAAGGAGGTTACCACCATCAGACTACCCTCAACAGCATGTTGGCAATACATCAGATACTGTATGTCAATTCTCTCAGACACACAGAGAAGGTAGCAGCAGTCAGAGCAGGCCTCTCAAGAGGAAAGCTCCTTCTACTCAGTCAAGAGCTCCACAGGATGATACTGAAATTCCAGAGAAGCAATCAAAGTATGAAGTCTAGTTGCTCTGGTATCGGTAGAGTAAGACAATGTCCCACTGCTAACACTACATCTTGACTTTGTGTATGCATGATACAGGGCTCCACACTAAATTTTCTGTTTAAATGATCCAGATTTAACGTTTTACAGTCTGTATGTATGAGCCCTGAGCTAACTAACTTCCAAATTCAGGGGTCCAGACTTAGATTTTGGGTGTCTATGTGTCCTGGCTAGCCTGTTGGCTTCAAGCCCCGTCTCACTATTATGAGTTCTGATTGATATCAACTATTTGTAATACAGGGCCTTGGACTGATTTTGGTGTAAAAGGGGGTAATTTTTGGCAATGTTTGTAAATGTTAAATATTTGTAAAAAGTTGGTTTTCTTCTTTTTCACCTTGATGAGTACAGTCCACTATCTGGTGTTAGATTATTAATTTCACAGAGAAAGGAATCATAATATTGTCACAATGTTCAAAAACATGTGAAAGGCCTATGTAGAAAGTGTTGGAAAAATAGGATAAGTTCTGTGGAAATGAACTCAATAAGCCCAAAACAGAATAGTGTCAAGAGCACATTGTGTACCTGTTATATGCAGAGAGGGATCAAACAATTTGTTATGAACAAGGGAAATTTTGTTTCTTCTCTCTTTTTAAAAGTTTTTTAGTATGTTATTTATATGGAGGGATTTCTCTTGATATGGCAGAGTTATTTAAGCTATCAACATTTCCAAAAGTGATTCCCAAATTTCTAATGAGAGTTAGAAAAAGTGGTAATAAGAGTATGTTTTTTGGCAAAAGACAAGAAAGTTCACAAACAATGTGTCCCCCCCCGCCCATGATATTAGCAAACATGTGAATGAGTATGTACCTGTGTTCATGAAAGCAGGCTACTTTATGTGGGTTCTAGGACAATCACCCCCTGGACAATCATCCCCGACCAATCACCCCCCCACCCCAGCCAAATACCAGTCAGACAATTACCCCCTTAGAAGTTCATCCCCCCCCCCCCCTGAAGAAAAAAATCTGCTTTTATTAAAACCAACTTATTATCATCAGGGTACACTGAAGGGCAAGTCCACTCTGAAAATAACTTACTTTCAATAGAAGCTAGAAAAATCAGACAAACCAATCAAAAAAAAGTTTGAGCAAGATCGGATTCTAATACGAAAGTTATGAATTTTTAATGACATGAAAAACTTTGAAAATCACGAGACAAATTGGCAACTCATTCATGAGTCTGTAACGTCATGGCCTCACTACCCACTAATTGTTTTCTTTATATTGATAATCTAAATTTCTAACTTTCCCTCTAATAATCATATTTCCTCACACCAGCACCCAAGTTATATTGATAGTAATATGTTTTTGTGTGGATGCACTAATATAGAGTAATTTTTTTCAGTTGAACCATGAAAAATGTGAATTTTGATAAACTATTTATATAAAAATCAATGATTAATAAATAATTATGAATAAACAATATTCAGAAAAAGTATCAATTCTTCAGAGTTCATAAAATATTTTGTGAAATGTCATGCACGCAATATGATACAAATCATATAACCTGGGCAAAGGCATGGGGAAATCATTTTTTTTTTTTGGGGGGGGGGGGGGGATAAAAGGGAAAATTTATGGGATAAAAATATATAAAGCAATTGGTAAATAGTGAGGCAATGACGTCACTAACTGATAAACAAATTGGCAATTTGTGTAGTGATTTTCTAAGTTTGTCATACTTACTAAACAATTCCTAACTTGCTTATTAGTTATCAGATTTTACTCAAATTTGTTATGCTCTGTTTCTCTTGTTTTTCCTCATTGATTAAAAGCAAATAATTTTTGTAGTGAACTTAGCCTTCAAACAGGGGGGTAATTATCCTTGGGGTGGTTGTCCTTGGGGGGGGGGGGGTGTAATTGTCCTAGGGGGGTAATTTTCAGGGGTGAGGGTAATTGTCTTTGGGGGTTGGTTATCCTTGGAGGGTAATTTTCAGGGGGTAATTGTCCTAATTCCCCCATCAGGCCTAAAAAACAAGCATGTTTTCTCCCTCTTTGGGCTGATGTTTCTCAGTGTTGAATGCTTTAATTTTTTTTAAACTAAAAAACGGGGGAAAAAAATAAATAAAATAAAAGCCGACCATAGATTTCAAGATTTTTGGGTTGGTCGCAAAGGGCAATACATCATCTTTTTTTTTAGGCCTGATGTTTTCAAGCATGTTACTGTGTTCATGAAAGTAGACTACATTGTGTGAATGTGTACTCAATAAGCAAAAAATAGAGGCCTTGTACCTATTTTTTTTTTATAAACAAGGGGCACAATTTGTAGAAATTATTCTGTGTAATTTTATGTAAAATTGAGGGTTATTTTTTATTCCACTCTAAAAAACCTGGATTAATAATAATAATAATAATAATGATATTATTGATCATAACTGATGATAATAATAATAATAATAATAATATAATAATATCTGATGATATTGATGATAGAGGATTTTAGAGTAGCACTCATGTCTGTCAAACTTGGACACTCAAGGTGCTCCACTCTTACACCCCATAAATATAAAGTGACACCATCAGGTTGCAATGATTGTATTAATCCTTCTTTCATTCCTCAGGTTTGATCTGGAATCAGATGTACACTATCAAAGAAGGACGTTACCACCATCAAACTTCCGTCAACAGCATGTTAGCAATACATCAGATACTGTGTGTCAAGGTAGCAGCAGTCAGAGCAGGCCTCTCAAGAAGAAAGCTCCTTCTACTCAGTCAAGAGCTCCACAGGATGATCCTGAAATTCCAGTGAAGCAATCAAAGTATGAAGTCTAGTTGCTATGGTATCGGTACAGTAAGACAATGTTCCTCTGGTAGCACTTCATCTTGACTTTGTGTATGCATGATACAGGGCTCCTAACTTGTTTTGCCTCCGTTACAAAGTAGCCGAAGGCATTATGTTTTCTGGTTGTACGTCCGTACGTACGTCCCTTTCTCGTGATCGCGTTATCTCAAGAACAGATTGATGGATTACATGTATGTATCTTGCAGAGCTTATAAACTGATTAGATTCGGGGTCACAAGGTCAAAGGGCTCAATATGTATGTAAAAAAAGCTTGTGATCACGTTATCTCAAGAACTGACTGATGGACTGCAAACTTTGGTCATGTATGTATCTTGCAAAGCCAATGAACTGATTAGAATTTGGGGGTCACAAGGTCAAAGTTCACTGGGCTTATTATTTATTCAAAAATAGCTTATGAACCCATTATCATTAGAACTGACGAATGGATTACTATTAAACTCATGACATGTATGTATCTGGCAGAGCCAATGAACATACTAATGACATTTTTTTGGTAATGAAGTCAAAAATCAAAGGGTCATACATGAAAAATAGCTTGTAATCACGATATTCTGAAAACCTGTTAATTGAATTACAATCAAAGTTTAATTCTAAAAATGTCTTTTGTTTTGGTTTTTAAAATCGCTCTGTGGGCGGAGGCATCATATAAGTTCCATCTAGTTTTAAATGGTCCAGATTTAACTTACAATCTGTATGCAGGAGCCCTGAATTACAACTTCCCAATTCAGGGGTCCAGACTTAGATTTTGGGTGTCCATGTGTCCCCGGCTAGGCTGTTGGCTTCAAGCCCTGTACTGATTTTGGTGAAAAAGGGGGTAATTTTTGGCAATGTTTGCAAATGTTTAGATATTTGTAAAAAGGCTGTTTTCTTCTTTTTCACCTTGATGAGTACAGTCCACTATCTGGTGTTAGTTTAGAAATTGCATGAGAAAGGGATCATAATATTGTCACAATGTTCGAAAACATGTGAAAGGCCTATGTAGAAAGTGTTATAGAATCAGTTTTGTGAATGTGTATTCAAGAAGCCCAAAACACAGTAGTGTTAAGAGCACATTGTGTACCTGTTTTATGCAGAGAGGGATCACACAAAATATGAACAAGGGAAATTTTGTTTTTTCTCTCTTTTTAAAAGTTTATTATTATGTTATTTATAGGGAGGGATTTCTCTTGTTACGGCAGAGTTATTTAAGTTATCAACATTTCCAAAAGTGATCCCCCAAATTTCTAATGAGAGTTAGAAAAAGGGGTAATAGGGTATGTTTTTTGGCAAAAGAGCAAGAAAGTTTACAAACAATATGCCCCCCCCCCTATAATGTTAGCAAACACGTGAATGAGTATGTACCTGTGTTCATACGTAGGCTAATTTGTGTGGGTTCTAGGACAACCACCCCCCCCCCCTTCCTGAGGACGATTACCCTCAAAAATTGCCCTCTTGGATTATCACCTCTGAAAATATATTCTGTTTTTATTAAAACCAACTTATTATCATCAGGGTACACTTCCCCTTTAATGAACAGGGGGTGGGGTGTAATTGTCCTCTGGTGGTTGTCCTTGGTTGTCCTAGGGGTATTTTCAGGGTTGGGGTGGTTGTCCTTGGGGGGGGGGTAGTTTTCCGGGGGTAATTGTCCAAGGGGTAATTGTCCCTAATCCCCCCCCCCATGATGTTAGCAAACATGTGAATTAGAATGTACCTGTGTTCGTGAAAGTAGGCTACCTTGTGTGAATGTGTGCTCGATAAGCAAAAAATAGAGGCCTTGTTGTACCCATTTCTATTTTTTAAAAGGGGGCATAATTTGTAGAATTTTTTTGGTGTAACTTTATGGTAAAATTATGTTTTTGTTTTTTTTACTCCACTATAACAATCATGGATTAATAATAATAGTAATAATAATAATAATGATAATAATAATGATACTAATATTATTGATAATAACTGATTATAATGATAATAATAATAGTGATATCTGATGATATTGATGATAAATTATGATCATGATATTACTAATAATAATAATGCTAATGACAATAATGATAACAGTTGATTTTAGAGTAGCACTCATGTCTGTTACATTTGACATACATAAATATACAGGGACATCATCAGGTTGCAAAGATTGTATTAATTCTTCTTTCATTCCTCAGGATTGATTCTGGTATCAGATGGAATACTTAACACACTATCGAAGCACATGCCTCCCCGGGACTTACGCAACGCTATGCACACATCTTTGCATCGGATACTACGAAGCCAACTTCATCCTAGCCAGGTTTAACATGGACTACCAGAGAGCTACGAGGATTGCTTGGCACAGTGGAAGACAAGGACTGGTGGTAATATGGCCCAGCTTAAGGCCATCCTTGTGGATGCAGAGGTGGAGATTTGGTGAAGTATATAGAGTATTCATGTGAAGCTTCCAACTGGGGCAATATGAACTCTTAAACGTGACACTGTGTTTAGGCTTTTATTCAAAACCGCAGGTTTAACAAAGGAACCTTGAAATGACATCTGGCTGAAATTCTTCCCAGAGAGTGGAGAATGTTGTTACATTGGGTGCAGGCAAGCCTAAAATTGATGACCAGAGTAATGACATTTCTTTAAAGGTAAAGACCAGTTATGGTCATGCGATTGCATTGTGAAAGAAACGTTGTGGAATCGATCAGAAAAGGTTGATCATCTAGCATATAAGTATTGGTGTGTACTGCAAGGTTCTGGAATCATCAAAATGATAAGAAATTTGGCCCAGTCTTCGTAAAGTTGCAAGCACTGTACACAGAAAGATGTATATGGGACTATACGCACACGTGCGTTTATCTCTCAGAGACCATGGATAAACTAATTTACCAAATATATCAATTAGTAGGCGGTTTCCCTGCAAATTTGTTATCATCATATATTAGTCAAAACATATTCTTTCACATGATTGGTAATAATTAAGAGCTTCCATTTCATTTTTTGAAATTGGGGCGTTTCCAATACTGGTCTTTACCTTTAAAGCACTTAGAGACATCATATATATATGTTTCAATCGCTATATAAATCTAGAATATTATAGTATTATTAACAAAGTTCGAGGTCTAAATTTTCCATTCTTTTTTTAGACCCATGCTCAGGTTTAACTATATTAGTGGAATACAGAATTTTGGTTTTTGTGAAATGTTGTGTCCTTCACAAGAAGCCTGGAACACATATCATTTTAAATAGTTGACTTTAATTGAAGGATATTTCCTTGTGTGGCTGACAGATAGATATATTACGATTATTCCGTTTTACTAAATTTGGATATTATTGTTAGCAATAAAATACCATAATTTCAAACAAACATGTATGTGCTTATTATTTAAATATGCTATCCCTGTTTGGTTGAAAATGAAAGAAGCCCCAGTATGCAATATTGACCATGAGGTTGTTTTGTATTGTAATTGTTATTTTATTAAGTATTTACAGTACCATATTGTACTTAATTCTGTTCAGGGTCACTCAAGTTGAGGATACACAGTTGGCTCCCAAAAGAAATTCATTTTACCCAGATTTTCTCAACTGCACTCATTCCTATCAGGAGTCACTTGTCTCGAGAGTGATTAGTGATGTATATACTATGTATATTAAACAGAGACCATATTTGTCCTATCTCCCTGAAGTGAAAAGTTGACAGGAATGAGTGAAGTTGTGATCATGTAGATCATGCCCAACTGGACATGTATGTACTTGATAATGTTTGTTTTTTCTTTGTTTTCTTCCATGTTTAAGTATCAGTAGATGTGTACCAAGTTTCGTGTGCATTATGCTTTGTATATGCTATAACAGAGACAAAATTTGTCTATCTTCCTGAAGTGAAAAGTTGGCAGGAATGAGTGAAGTTGTGATAATGTATACCAGGCCCAACTGGACATGTATGTACAATTCAGGGATTATTCCAGTACTTGATAACGTTTGTTTTTTCTTTGTCTTCTATTTCAACTATCAGTAGATGTGTACCAAATTTTGTGTGCCTTATGCTTTGTATATACTATAAACAGAAATAGAATTTGTCTATCTTCCTGAAGATAAAAGTTGACAGGAATGAGTGATATTTATATTTAATTCAGGGATTATTCAGTACTTAATAGGGTTGTTGTTGTTTTTCTTCTTCTGTTCGTTTTAACTATCGGGCCTCTGATTAGATGTGCACCAAGTTTTGTGTACCTTATGCTGAAGGCCTTATCATTTGATCTTATAGTTTTCAAGTTTACAACCTTGTACTTATGATATATGCAAAGAATACCAAATTAACTGAAATGGAAATTTCATTACATCTGAAATATGTTCATAACAATCATGTTTGTGCTTACCATGTTTATGTGTACGGAGTATGTGCCAAGTTAAGTATTTCTTGTATTTCTTATTCTGGAATCTGAATTTAGTATTTATTAATAAGGTTTGAATCTGAGGGAGAGTGGGTGGGAGGAAGGGGAGGACGGGAGAGGGAGAGATGAGAGTGGAAGATAGAGGGAGGGAAGAGAGTGAGGGGAGGATCAAGGGAGGAAGGGAGAGAGAGAGATGAGGTGCATGAGAGTGGGAGATAGAGGGAGGGAAGAGGATGTATAGATGTGTAGGGACAGAGATAGAGGGGGTATCAATTTACAGTGAATGAAAGAAAGGGGAGGTTTAGAGCATATGATACGAGAGGTGGAGATGTAGAGATTAGAGATGGATAGCCAGTGTAAATATCATATCC